>OMNW01009260.1:22893-135683 GCA_900303245.1 Selene dorsalis
ACTGTACCAGTGTAGTAAAGGGAAATCACAAGAGGATATTAAATGGTCTATAGCAGTTAGAAGTGGACCTGGAAAGTTGAGTATATGATGAAATCTTAGCAAAATGGGAAATGAAAGCCATATCAGTATTTAAGCAGTGTAATTCTGTTATTGGTGAACTGTTTGCTAAATCAATACTTAATTACAGTACTTTGAATTGCATCAATGATACTGTACAGTCTGCAACACAGTCTGTTCACCTCTGTTGTACAGATTTAGAAGTTGTTCTCAGTAACTATAAATTAGTTTTAAATACAGACAAATTACAGTATTTATATAGTATCTATAGTATATATAGTAATAGGATAGCCATCCTAAAAAGGTAAGTATTTATCTTTATACCTGACCTAAAAATAACCATCTATATACGTTTAAACTTTAAAACGGTTCAACAGTGAGACAGAAATTATTTTTCTGCGGAGACTTTCTAGTCCTCCTCAACTTACAATAGGTCAGGTAAACAAAAGGACAACACTTCTGACACATGATTAGGTTGACTCAGTGAGTCATAAACTTTTTAGCATGTTGTTAGCATGTGATGTTAACTTCTCAGCTGGCTCTCATGTGACATCCTCACACTCAAACCTGCACAGTTGCACCAACTCAACACATTAACTGTTACCAGTTTGGTAAGATAGTCCAGCATTAGTTCAGCATTAGCAAAAATGTATTTATCATGTAGATGGATGGGTAGATTATTGTGACATGTGCACTTCTGTCCTCAGGTGTCCAACTTATTTGCTCGTGATGAGATTGATGAGATCCTCAGTGACCTCATCCCTGTTATGAAGCGAGAGTTTCCCAGGCGGCCACCAACCAATGAAAACCTTTATGAGTATTTCATGTCACGAGTTCGACATCATCTTCATGTTGTTCTATGCTTCTCACCTGTCGGGGAAAAGTTCCGCAATCGTGCATTGAAGTTTCCAGCACTGATATCCGGCTGCACCATGGACTGGTTCAGCCGCTGGCCTAAAGATGCTCTTGTTGCAGGTACGTTTCACAGACAGGTTTTGTTTTATATACCTAGCATACCCAATTTGTTGTATACTTGGAACAATGACAATAAAGAATCTAATCTAAACCTATCTAATTATAACTGTTGATGTACGGTATATTCTGGGTTCTTCCCTTGCCATCTTCCAAGAAAGGTTGTGCTGTTATTTTTTTCCTCAGTGCCATGAAGTCAAATTGAATATTATATTTTAACATATATTCATCACTGAGTAAGCTTGTTAATTATATTGTCCTGGTGACTTCTAATTACTTACTGAAAATCAGAACAAAATTAGAATTTTTTAATTGTCTTTGCTGGATGACTTGAATTGGATGAGATAATTGTAGCACCATATCCCATCAGCATGACTGTAGTAGTAGCTGTCCATCTTTGTTCACTCCTCTTAATCTTCTTGTGTATTTGTTGTTAATGCTTTCCCTTTCCCTCAAATTACACTGATAAATTTAAGATCGTAATTTGAGTTTTCGTGCACATAGCCTACATAAGACAAAACAAGTCTTAATTATTCTCAGCAATTGTAAATAAGTGAAGCTCATTTTCTTCTGAAAAACCAATCTCTTTCAGCACATCTGTTAGAAGCACTGTCAGTTTTCCTGTAGAAAATTGGAAGTGAAAATGTCAATATTTTCCATTTACGTCCTGCTGCTCTTTCCTTCTGTTTCCATTCCACAGTTTGCTGATTCCATTGGGAATATGGCACAGATGTTATAGTAACAGATTTACAAAAGCCAGTTCTCCATATTGTCTCACAGTCTTCCCTACATAACAAAACAAATCAATTAGAGTTTCATACACTTTTTCATAGTGTTTGCTGTAAATAAATTTGGATATGTTTTCAGTATCTGGTTATTGTAACCAATTTTCATTCTTGTCACTCAGTGTTTCCCTCCAATTATTTCCCCTCTGTTTTTTTCTCTCATTTTTCTTCCCTCCTCATGTCATTCAGTTTCGGAGCACTTCCTGTCTGTCTATGACATCGACTGCTTACCCCAGGTCAAAAGTGAGGTTGTTCAGTGCATGGGCTCCTTCCAGGATGGTGTGGCAGAGAAATGTGTGGACTACTTCCAGAGGTATAATGTTTCATTAAATCTATCACTGTATGAGAGAGCGCTCAACAGAAAGATGACAGGAAATTAGAGGAAAGAGAGTTTGAGTAATATGCAGTCACCCTACTCTGCATGATTAGGAGACATTGTTTTAATGGCCAGCACTGTAACCACTAGGCCACCAGGGCAGCCTGAGATGTGTCTTTTTAATGTGATTTTAGGGCCAGAGAAATTTATTTTTGAAAATCCTTCAGTACACAGGTTTTGTTTACTAGAAATAGATTTTAACTGTGCATAAATAGTTAAGGTTCAAACATTGTACAGATGAGCCCTCTCCCTTCAAAATGGCATAAATTTAACCCAGAGAAATCTGTTTTTCATCTAGATATCGACGCTCCACCCATGTTACACCTAAGTCCTACCTGTCCTTCATCCAGGGCTACAAGTCCATCTATAAGGAGAAGAGGTCTGAAGTTCAGACCCTTGCCAACAGGTAAACACACTACAAGGGCTAATTGAAATACTTATTTAATTGCAATAATAACACACAGTCTAACAGTTTTTTTTTTTTTTTACCAATTTTGCATTTTGCACTTGCTAGCTAAAATGAGTAAAAATTCAATACTTCAACTGCTGCACATACTGTATATTCTATATCTCTTACTGTTGGTTAGATTTGGTAAATTGATGATGGTAAATTATTATAAATGAGTTAAATTGTTGAATCTTGTATCTGTAGTACATGCTTCCTTTTAGTCACCATGTGTGACCAGTTAGCAGTGACGCAGTAGTAATTAGATGATTAGTGCATGTCCTGAAAAATACCGGCTGCTTCCACTGGCAGATTTTTGAAAGAATCATGCTACAGATTGTTCCAAATCTACTGCCAATATTGAGTCAATAGTTACTGTCTCACTAATGGAATGGTGAAACATTTTCAACATGCATCCTAATGAAGTAAGTGTTCATCAAAGGGGCATGTGCAGAAATTAGTTTTTGGTTGTTTTTCGAGACGAGAGGGTTGACCATAAAATACTGCATTTAAAAACATCTGAATCAACATAAATCCTTTTTCAATGATTTCAAACCCATGTCTGCTTATCAGCTATTCCCTGGCCTGAGCCAGCTCTTGAAAGAATATCACTACATTTACCATTCTGAGCAGACCCATGGTATAAAGTGTTCCTGTTAAATCATATACAAGTATTTTTACCACCTGGTGACCAGTGGACCAAAGGTTCAGAATGGCACTCAGTTCACCCTGAAGGTTTTGTAGCTATGTACAACAAACAGGGCCCCAGGTGCAGACATGCAGATGCTTATTACATAGTGCGTCACATAGTAACAAGCGGCAAGATGTCTGCTGGAATTGGTTGCAGCTTTACTGATTATGTTTAATATTTGTCCTGTTTAGGATGAACACTGGTCTCCAGAAACTGAAGGAGGCATCAGAGTCTGTAGCAGCACTCAGCAAGGAGCTGGAGGTGAAGGAGAAGGAGCTACAGGTTGCTAATGACAAGGCTGACATGGTAGGTACAGTACGTATATGCTTTTAGTTGAATTAAGTTTAGTTTTTCAGTTGTCTTACACAATTACACATACACCACATTTGAGAATGATTTAATCAAGGAGAGTTTTTGTATTAAAACAGCATTAATTTAACGTTATCACACAGATTTTTGAGTGTTATTTGTCTTGATATAGATTTTGTATTTTCAGTGTATTTTGTGGACATGAATATGTATTACTCTGGTTATTTGCAGTTTGTTTGTATCGTACTCTAGCATTATGTGCAGGTATTTGTGGATGCACATGAACAGCAGTGAAACTAATAATGTTTCTTTGCATTAATAAGTACAAGCAGAGCCACATCAGACACTGTAATCCTTTCATGTATAAAAATAAATTAAATAGGAAAAAAAATAAACAACCTTTCACTGCTAGATTCACTGTGACTTTTAAGTGGATACCTTTAAATCTCTTGCTTTGTTTTTTTACTTAAATTATGAGTTCCTGCAGTGAGCGAGACAAGACAAACTATGTGTTGTGGAGTGTAATTGTCACAGTTGTCATATGTCGACATACCTGTGTATCTCATACATGTTTGTACTGCTCAAAAACTGACACTGAAATTTTATACAAGATCAACATGACATAACAGGTTATTTATGTTTTGTTGATACTTAAGAAGGAATAAAAGTAAAATAAAAGTGATTTTTTTTAATGTATTTTTTGCGCATAATACCAGGTGTTGAAGGTGGTGACAGTAAAAGCCCAGGCAGCAGAGCGAGTGAAGGTGGAGGTGCAGAAAGTGAAGGACAAGGCCCAGGCAATTGTGGACAGCATCTCAGCTGACAAAGCCATCGCTGAGGAGAAACTTGAAGCTGCCCGACCAGCTCTGGAGGAGGCAGAAGCTGCACTACAAGTATGGGACTTAGACTTAATGCCTCCCCCACTGATATTTTTCTAGCTGTCTTTCTTTATGTTGCTTCAGGGCATCATTTTGTGCTTTCTGTGACTTGCTATTTGTAACTGCATGCTGGCATGACATGATCCCCAGACGTGTCCTCAACTCTATGTCCCCAGGGTGCACAGGTTCAACTGTAAACTTGTTTTATATGGAAAAAAACAAGAGCTGAAAATTGATTGACTGCCCACACAAAGTATTTATATACATCTTCACATCCTTCTCCTGATTGCTGCCATTAGTAGACTTACTTTTTTATACTCAATTCAAGTCAAACTTTATTTAGCACTTTAAAAACAACTGAAGTTGACAGAGTGCTGTACAAATCAGTAAAAACATACCATTATTAAAATATCATAAAGCTGCACTGTAATTAAAGCTTTCCCCCTTTGTAGATGACTGCATGCAGTTATCCTACAGCAAAGCCCTGATGAGAATTTTTATTTCGCTTCTGCGGATCAAAACCTTAATTTTCCAAACAGGTGACCCTGGGCAATCAGTTGGGATTAAATGTTTTAAAAGAGCTGTCACCTAATGCCGTGTGGTGCATAGATTCTGTTGAATGCTACTCACTTAAGAAGCTTCTGCACCTCCACTGGCAACTACAAGTACAAGCAATTTGCTGTGAACATCTTAAAGTTCTCAAAGAGTCAGCCTTATAGTTTACATGTCATCAGTGTTTTCAACCGGTTTGTGCTTTAACTGTAACCCAGAGTTGATGCTGGGGAAAATAACATTTCTTTTCCCACATTACGTTTCTTTTTTTGCCTTTAGTCAGCACAAGCAGCAACAATGAATATTTATTTTTATGGAAGCACAACAAATATTTGCCCTAAATGTCATTCATAGTTATTCTTAGCTCAGCCTAGATTTGGAATGAGCATATAACATTTTTGAAAGCTGTGACCCATTTATCTATCTTTCTAGTAAAAGCAGAAAATGTATTGTTGCACAACAAGGTCACAAAATGTATAAAATATGTCGCACAGTGTCTCTTTTATGTATTGCTCCAGCAGCAACATTTACAATTGATACAAAATAGCAGGAATAGCATTGCCCTGTGAGTCGTGTATTGATGTGAGCGATTTATAAAAAATAAAAAAAACATATGTAGTAGTATCTGCCATATAAAGGAACAAAGCTTGTTTGGCTGGTAGGCTGACTGCTGACCAGACCGTCTGCTTGTTATTCTCTTTGGTGAGAGACTCACTCAACACTCGGGCTGATAAAACAGTGCAAATAAAGTAAAGAGGAGGGAGCAGGAACAAGAAGAGTGCAAACAGGAAAAGAGATGAGACAAGCAGGGGAAGTGGTGAAGCAGCCAAACAACTCTCACTGGGACATCTATGACTCTCCTGCTTTTTCTCTCGTTTTAATCAGTCCCTCGAGGTAATTCTCCGTCCCTCTTTCTTGTTATGTTGGAGTTTATGCTCAGTCTCTCACGCTTTCTTTATTTCCCTCTATCTCTCCCTGTCACACATCCTCTGCTTCATATTGTCAGACTGCAGCATTGTGTGTCCGGTCATAGAGAACGGTAATGAATAACAAATTTCTTTATTCTTTGTTCTCATCTCAGTTAATTTTCTTATATCCCGCAGTGTGCCCCAGGTACATCCAATTTGTTTGCCAACTTAAATTCTCTGTCCTCATTTACGTCTCCCTCCACACATTTCCTGTTTTCCCAGTACAGATGGGAACAAATCCTAATTATAACATAAAAAGAAAAATATTCCAGTGTAATTGCTTTCCTTGTTTTATTGTTCGTGGTGTTTGACTTTGCTGTAAAATGTGCTTATAGACTAAACTCATGCTATATCGTCCATATTTCAGTTCCCAGCATCAAGTAATGCATCCTTTCACTAACAGTTTAGTCATTCTGTCCCTGTGCCCACTTAGACAATCAAACCATCAGACATTGCCACTGTGCGGACACTTGGCCGACCCCCTCACCTCATCATGCGGATCATGGACTGCGTGCTGTTGCTCTTCCAAAGGCGGGTCAACAGCGTGAAGATGGACCCAGAGAAGAACTGCAACACGCCATCATGGCAGGAGTCCCTAAAACTCATGACAGCAGGAAACTTCCTGGGCAGTCTGCAGGTACACCCACTAATATCCAATTTAAAGAGTTAAGACTAAAGTAAGGTGTGGATGCCGGAGAGGGCTCATATACTACAGACCATGTGATTTGGAAGTTGTTTATCGTATTAAACATGTAAATTGCCATCAAAATACTTCAAATTAAATTGAAATTAAATCGGAAGCCCAGTATATTCATTTTTTACATGCGCTGTGACAATAGCACTAAGAAAAAGAGCAAGGACTACACTACATTATCTAAGGTGACAAGTTTATGTTCATGAAGGCTAAAGAGATCAGGAATGCAGGTTTTGCTCAGTCAGTTTGATCAGGAGATTGATTACATTAGGATAAAATCTAAAACAGACAAGAAGACATTTCATGGTCTTGGATTTCACTCCACAGATTTGAATCCACAATGGTTTACAGCTCTTCTTAGATTCGACTCAACTTCTTTCTCTTTTACTTCCTTGTCGTTGTTGCCTTTATTTGTGTACCCATCTCTCTCACTCTTTTTTTGTTGCTTCTATATCATCTCTCTTGTCATAAAATGCCATTACAGCAACCCTTTTATCTTATCTTTTTCCTTCCCTGCTTTTCTCTCCTTCTCAGTTTCACCCACCCTTGCATATCTTGTTTATTTTATTCTCTGTTGTGTGCCACTTGTGTGGTGGGTATCTTCATTTATTTATTTGCGCTCTGTCTGTGTCTCACATCTTTCCCCTTTCCGTGTCTTTGTGCTGGCAGCCACCCGAGCAGGAGTCATATTGTTTTTGAGTTGTCCATTCCATTCTTGTGGAAGCAATATCTCAGTAAAACCTCGACAGAAGTTCTTCAAATTTGGCACAAACATTCACTAGGGCTTAATAAAAAATAAAAACTAATTAGATTTTGGAAGTCAAAGACTTCACACAGCAGTTATGGCAAAAATTTACAATGTTTTATTATGATTCTGGATAAACATGCATATAACCACAAGGCAATATTTCTAGTTCTTCTCTCTTTTACTCTGAGACATTCATTCCCTGTTTTCTCATCTGACTTTTTCTCATTATCGCCTTTCATCTGTGTATTTTGGTCGTTTCTCTTACTTTCATTGTTTTTAAGTAACAGGGGGGTTACATATGTGATGCATCTGTAGCCAGTATTCTCTGTGTATGGACTGAACAAGTCCCAGTCCTTTTTCATTTTAAAAAGATTCTCCTCACTCACCCCTGCCCTCCCATTTTTTTCTATCTCTCTCTGCCTTGCAGCAATTCCCAAAAGACACCATTAATGAGGAGATGGTGGAGCTCCTGCAGCCTTATTTTGACATGCCTGACTACAATATTGAAACAGCCAAGAGAGTGTGTGGCAACGTGGCCGGCCTTGCATCCTGGACAAAAGCCATGGCCTCGTTCTTCTCCATCAACAAGGAGGTCTTGCCCTTGAAGGTAACGGCACCAGCACACAACAGTGAAATGGTCCTGTTGTAGACATGATGTGGCAGTATCATTGGAATATGGACATACTCCAAGTGAAGTTTTCATTGAAATTGTCTGCTGTACCTATGCAGACTCATGTCATCCACTTAAATGTCACCTCACTAACACAAACTTTGATATACCTCATTATCACATCAGCAAACGCATGAAACAGCAGTGTGCACACACACACACACATTGATACACACTCCCTGGGCAAAGACCATGGCCTCCCACTCTCCAGTCTGATTATTCAGGAACACTTACTGTGGAGGAGAGTGGTTGTTTTTGTACAGAGAACCCCTGTGCAACAGAAACAGACGAGGCCATCTCTGATATGAAAGGATTTATTCATATCACCACACTTTGGCAGCAATAATTTGCTGGTGATGGAGGTAACAGAAGTGCCCCAAAGAATTTAGACCAACAGACAGAAAAGAAATTTTAAATTAAATAGAGATTTTTAAAATTTGGTCCATCACAAGTCAAGTTCTCAGGGCCAATTTGAATTGATTTACAGAAATTAGTGTCTGGCAATTTAGATTTGCCTCTGTAGGGTCACTTAAGAGTTTGGTTGCTCTGTGTGAGTGAAGAGTGAGAAGATTTATTTACTGTATCTTTATGTAATACATGTATTATTGAAAACCTGGTCGCTGCATCAGCAAAATATCACATCAACAAGTCAAAGTAATGAATATTAAGATCCTAATCATAAATTAATTTCTTATGAATAATGTAAAGTGAGATATACTGATTTCCACAGCACAGGTTGACTGACATCTCAGTTATTTTTTACTTTCAAGCTGTGCTAATTAATTGCCTCTATGTACTTGCACAACAGTGTTTCTGTTCTCTGTCTACTATTTATTTCATTTTTTTTAAGGAATTATTAATTTCCTGCACACATACTGACGGCAAAATTGTGTAGAGCTGAACACATTGGACACAAAGTCTTTGATTAACAATCTCATTCACAGAGCACTGGAACCAAGCCCATATAAACAAGACTTGTGTCTGATTCCTGATTGAGCTCCTCTTATTGTAACACTTGTCCAGTGCAGTCAGGGTATCTAAAGCATTATATCATATAAGCTTTAACTCATAAAATGCTAAGTAATTCAATGACATTGCCTGACACCTGTCACCTGCTTGCCCTTCAGTCAGTGTATTTTTTTTTTCTACCTGATTTCCATCCCTTCTTGTCAGCACATCCCATTTTTCTACTTACTTTCTTTATTTTCCTTGTACCTTTATGTCTCTGCTCTGTCCTGGTTTCTTTTTTACATCCTCCATTTCCTGGTTCCCTTATCTCTTCTCTCCCTGACTTTCCCTCTCTCCCCTCTTGCCCCCTCATTTTCTCCATCTCCGTCTCTCGTACACATACAGTACACACACATTATGTTTTTCTCTTATTTTGTACAACCTCCATGAAAACTCTTTGCCTCTCCTCTTTGATCCTGACCTTTTGCTTTCGTGTGGAACACAGTCTGGTAAATTGATTTTTTGGTTTCCAGCTCAGTGGTAGCTTCCTTTTAAGCTAGCTAGCCAGGCTGCCAGACAGAGATACAGCTAGACAGACAGACGAGCAGGAAGACGGGCAGGGTTGCTCCTCTCAGATGTTAATTAATATTAAATTGCTTTGTCTTCTCCAGGATGCCCAGATACACCCAGACACTCACACTCACACACACTTATAAATACTCACAACTTTTCTCCAAATCTCTGACACTAAATGTCTTTCAGGGCTTTCTCCACAGCTCCAGCTCTACCCAGAGAATATTCTCTTTGCTTTTCCACTTGTCCTAATGTCCTCATTGCCCGTTTTATCAGTCATTTACAGCTGTTTATTTCCACTTTCTCCTTATCTCCCCCATTCTCTCTCGTAAGGCTCTGTTTTTGCATCTCCAATTTGATTCCTGAAGCTGTTAGATATATTTCCAACCTTCTATCTTAATACTTGTTCATCATATTCTAAGCTTTAAAAATGATGATTGTCGCTGTCCCAGTTTAATCCAAAAATATTCTTTTTATCTCAGATTTGTCCAAGTTTTTCAGCTCCATGATTCCTACCACCTTTTCTCTCTTCTGTCAAATTCTCCCTGTCTTTACCTCATCTGGTCTTTTCTTGCTTTTGTCTTTTTCTCTCCACCTTCTATCTCTCTGTGAACTGACCGTGACCCCTATAGGCTTTTTATGTGCAATAATGGAATCACAGATCCTTTTTTTTCTCTCTCTCTCTCTCTCTCTCTCTCTCTCTCTCTCTCTGTCTCTCTCTCTCTCTCTCTCCCTCCCTCCCTGCTCTCTTTATTAGGCTAACTTGGCAGTGCAGCAGAATCGTCTGGCCATAGCTAACGTGGACCTTCAGAAGGCTCAGGCTGAGCTGGACGCAAAGCAGGCAGAGCTGGATGTGGTGCAGGGGGAGTATGAGAAGGCCATGATGGAGAAACAGGTCAATTGTTTTTTTTAACCTCCCTGTAATACATATTGTAAATCAGTAGGTTGCACAAAACAGGAACAGCATGTGCCCAAAAGATAACTGAAAAACAATAACTGGGTCATGTGACATAAACAGATGTGATATGAATTATTTAGGAAGTGCTGCTGGTTCTCCACCTGGGGCTTTCTAGCAACATCATTTATTTGATGTAAATATAATAAAGGAATGAGCTACACTGCACAAACTGGTGACATTTGACTAGTAATTAATGATTAATGAATATCATCTTCTACAATTGGGCATCTAGTATTGGTCTGTTCCACTGAAACCTAAAAGCTAGAACAACTGTCTCTGCTTTATTGATTCAGTCAAACCTAAAACATTGATTTTAGGTTCTCTCTCTAGATCACTCCTTTTCATTTATAATAGTGATACATCATTAAGCTAAAGCATTTTGGCTGTGAGTAAAAGAAAAGTAAAACCCTAAGTAAGAAGAATAACATCTCTAATTAGTATCTGTACCTGTATATATCTGTGCAAAAACATCTCTTATGTTTATGTTGCCCTGACAACTGTGAACCCATGTTATTTATGGCTGAGCTGTGCTTCTTGAAAGTAGGGTAGATCATGTGGATGATTTAACATCTTTATCATTATAACAAAGTATTTTAAGAAAATCTCAGCACTTTATTAAATTAGCTGCTCATTAAAAAAGAACACAGACAAGCCCATAATCTGAAGCCACAGGAGACCACTGTGGTGCATTGTCAGTTGTGTCCGCTGTATGTGTTCTGTGACAAATAACACCACAATATGTGCATCATCACTCCCTGATTAGTAAATTTGGACAGCCTAAGTTGACTCTTTTTATAATTTTGTGATTAGAACACAGAGCAATTCATCTCCAGGGGACAAAAGCCTTTGAGACTCAGACAATGGCTGTTGATTCTAATATGCTTCTGAATGAAAAAAAAAAAGCCTGAATCAGACTGTCTTTATTTATGATATCTTTGCTTTTGGATAAAGAATCTTTTCATTGAACTGTTCATTAAGAGATAATCATGATAAAGGGCCTAGAGGTGCTGGTGATGTCTTGCATTGCTTTTTAAAAGGGAGGATAATTTGAGCAGTCATAGAGGAAAAACAGACGCAGACGTCCAGATTCATTTATCTTTTTGGGAAATTCTGACTTGAAATCAACCCAACCTTCATTTCTTTGTACTGAGGCACATGGAGGAATTTCAGTTTTCATATATCTTTTCTTAAAGAGCTTAGAGTGTCATAAATATGCACAGACATACAAAGAATAAATGGCTGAATGAGAATTAAATGGTTTGATGAAGAGAGAGTTGGACACATCAACCTACTGACCTGCCTATCTGCCCTCTCCTCCCATCAGACACTGCTGGAGGATGCTGAGCGCTGCAGACACAAAATGCAGACAGCGTCCAGTCTCATCAGTGGTCTCGCTGGCGAGAAAGAGAGATGGACTGAGCAGAGCAAAGAATTTGCTGCACAAACCAAGCGCCTTGTTGGTGGGTTTTTAAAGCAGAATTCTGAATTTAAATTATGTTTAAATGTGAAAGACATAATAATACATAATTTACAGAAATAAACAACTTACAATTGAATAACCAGCCCACAGAGAACAAGTCTAATTCATCAAATTACCAACAGTGTGCTCTAAAGTTTGGTGACTTCCATATCTCCTTGCTCCAGGTGATGTTCTTCTTGCCACAGCTTTCCTCTCTTACTCTGGCCCCTTCAATCAGGAGTTTCGTAATCTTTTACTGAGCGACTGGCAGCAGGAGTTAAAGCAGCGTTGCATCCCATTTGGCAACAATCTCAATCTGTCCGAGCTGCTCATTGATGCACCCACTGTCAGCGAATGGAACCTACAGGTCAGTAACCAGCTGTGGTAGCTGCTGCCAGCCAAACAAGGAATCATGTGTAGTGCATACTGATGTGATCCATACAGTATGAGGTTTATACTGCATGTTTTCCACATTGCAGTTGCCTGACTTGTTTCATTATTGATTACTGTGCCTCTCCAGGGGCAAATGTGTTTATCCTTCAGATGTGTGCTGTTGCTACATCAAATACTGGACAGAAATGCAGAGAACTAACATGAAGATGAATTATATGCATATAAATTAGGTGGCATTTGCTCAAGTAAACAGAGCGATTTTTTGTCATATCACAGGGGCTCCCCAGTGATGACCTTTCCATTCAGAACGGCATAATTGTCACCAAAGCTGCCCGCTTCCCCCTCCTTATTGACCCACAGACGCAAGGAAAAATCTGGATCAAGAACAAGGAGGCCAAGAATGAGCTGCAGGTTTGGGAATTTTTCTTTACCGTTACTTTAAAGAGGAACTATGCAAGTCCGGTCGCTTTTCCCCTGTTTTGCTATCTTTTAATCTTTTAATGGATGAAGTCTGGAACAACCTGGATTTGTCTTAGAGTCCTGGAAAGAAGTGCATTGATCAGGGAGTTGACTGTGGACCACAATTACTGAAAGAGATCTGCAGAGGTGTAAAGCTGTAAAGATGGAAGTGGCCTTGCCAAGACTACAACCCCACAGAACATCTGTGGAGACAGCTGGAGCAAGCAGCTCACAGATGCTTCCCATCCAGTCTGACAGAGTCTGAGAGGATTTGCCAGGAAGAATGGGATAAACTGACAGAATCCAGTTATGTAAACTTATACGAGAAGACTTTAAACTGTCACTGCTGCCAAAACGGCTTCTACAAAGTACCAAATTAAGTGTCCGAATACCTCTGTAAAAGAGATATTTGAGTTTTTGGTTTTTAATATTTAATATTTCTTTGGTTTCTATTTCTTTCTATCATTGTTCTCTTATAATTTAGCATTGCCAAAAAATGGAATTTGATATAATAGTGCTCCATACATTGCACCTTCAACACAACTAAACCAACTTTACGTCAGTGTTTTGATGAAATTACTTTCAGTAAGTTTTTTCTATTATATCAATTTTTTCATCTCCTGCTCTGTAATGTGAGATTTAGATTTTTAAGCAGCCTCATGTTTTCTCCACATTGCTTGATGTAATAGTCCTAGATTCTCAGATTCTGTAATGATCCTTTTGCGCTCAAATTTTTTACCATTTTACAACATGTTTTTTTCCGTTGCCTTGAAAGAGTACAGCAAAATTCTGCAGGCGTAATAAGACCAACCAAGGTCACTGGCCCTGTTAAGGGCAATCTCTGAGCTGAGTGAATGCATTCTGCAGTCCTATTATGAGTTTCCTGAAGATGCATTCCCCTAAGCAGTGGGTTTGAACCCCTTCCATAAGTAACCTCCTCAGACCAGCTGTATTTTTTTTCTAAGGTTTTCTAAAAAAAAAAATTGAAAGTGATGTATTAAAAAGTGATGTAATACTGGGTTGCAGAGTCCAGTCACTGGACAGACACTGGCCTTTGTAGTTTATGAGCAATGAGGGAGAAGTGAAATGTGTCATGATTGCTTTACAAAATTCAACACATTTTTGCCTCTGTGTTACACACAACATTTAAGATTTCCCTCCATTTAGACCATATTATCGCCATAAAAACAATGCTTTGTAAATCGGGGGTAACGATTCATGGGTGAGGGCTACCAGCTGCCAACTGCATTCTGTACTGAGATCACACAAATGCCGTTTTTAAGTCTGTAATTTCACCAGAGGTTCATTTTTCTCATTCCAGATCACTTCATTGAACCACAGGTACTTCAAGAACCACTTGGAGGACAGTTTGTCTCTGGGACGCCCCCTTTTGATTGAGGATGTAGGGGAGGAGCTGGACCCTGCACTGGACAACATCCTGGAGAAAAACTTCATCAAAACTGGCTCCACTTACAAGGTAACATGGCAGAAATAATGAGTAGCAGATTTCATTGTCGAGATGTGTGTGAAAAAGACAGGTGTGTTTTGAGCGCTGGCGGAAGGTATGACGGGGACCGAGGGGTTTGCTCCCACCCTCTGTGCCAGTCGTCACACCTGCACTGACGCAGGTTTATTTGCCCAGAAAGGGGAAAACAAGGCTGTTCACTGGCACCGCACGCCACGGGTGGTGCTGGCTGGAGGTGGAGACGGCCTTTGCTTTCTGTAATCTCGCCAGCTGGAGCACCTGACCCAAATCATGTTCACTGTCTAGGGACAGATTAAAATGTACTGAGTGAGCTTGGTCACTCACAGTGAGTGTTAATTGTGGACAGACTAAATGACTGTACAGACTAATTTCTTCCTTTTTCCTGGGTCGGTAGGATAAATGATTTCCGTGTTTATTTTGTTCATAATAGAGAAAATGAGCTGCTCCAGCTTTCATTAAAGTGTTTCATATTGTAGCCAAATGTGGTCTCTACTGACTTTATACTGCAGGTATCTTTTTAAAACTCAGCAGTGACCAGAATCATATTTTTACAACTCAGAGCTAAGTAGAGAAACAACTTTTTTTGAGTGCTGCTCTATATTAAACTACTAAAAGCTTCAGTTTTTCTTTCTGTGTGAAGCATTAATGACGCTTTGACACCTGCTGTCGCACATAATCAGGAGAGTCAAGGACTTTTGTCTCTGATACTGACAGTGAAAAACATCATGGGGTGACAGATAGTTTGAACTCAGTAATTACCTGGACTGATATGAAAAAGGTTCTATGATGAAGATTAAGTCGGTAAAAGCAATTCACTAGTAAGACTTCATGAGTCAAGTACACAGTGTGTTACTGTGCCTTGTTCAAGTAGCTGTGTTGTATTTATTAGCTGTTACGTGTGAGATGAGAAGAAAATGTTAATTTCCAGGCCATAATCAGGGGCTAAATATCCACATTAGTGAGGTCATTTAATTAGCACTCAAAGTAATTTCAAATTAAATCTAATAGACAAACATGACGTTTAATATCTAACAACATTCAAAGTGATTTCTACCATGGCACGTCTAATGAAATCATAATGAGAGTTAGGCCATTAAGCAAAATTACAGTATGGTTCTATACAGCATCTTTCTGGCTTCAAGAAAGACATTTCCTGTTGATGAGAAGTGAAATTCAATATCGGGCCTCCTCCCTGCCAGATATCTGTTTCTCTTCTCATTTGTGGCTAGATAGTGACAAACAGGCTCTCTCTGTCTCAGCTCCCTAATTTTCCTGCAATGTTCTGTTGCAGTGAGATATTTTTAATGGAGAATGGTTTGAATGGTTATTATTTTGTCTGCATTTTACTGGCCAAAATAACATCCTTGAAGCAAGTTCTGGATGTACAGCAAATACAGAATTGTGCATGACAAGGAAGAACTAAATCTCTTTGCCAATAAATTGGTTTGAACTTTGCAGAAAGCTTTTTTTTGCTGCACACATAACTGTGTCTTTTCTGTCTTGCTTGTAAAGATTTGAACAAAAATTTGCCCAAAATAGAGTTAAGAGCTCAGCAAAAAAAAAAAAAAAAACATTGTTTGTGAATATACTGCTGTACTGTTTATCACAACAAGGTGGACTTTTGTCACTGTCATACCTCTCTCACTTTCAATTTCATTCTTATTCTCGCTCTTTCACACACACACAACTATACCATAAAGCCTGTGAGAGAGAGGCAGAGTGAACACTCTGTCTCTCTCATTATCGCCTCTCAGCTCGTGGCTCTGGCTGATTCTGGTTATTCAGTTGCTGACACTGCAGCTGCTGCCCTCTGTCTCACACGCACATCAAACACGAGCATGCACTCACGCATACATTGAATATAATGTACGACTGCAGGATATTATGCACACACTTGCACCTTATGGTGATTGCAAGCGAGCATGTGTTGGTGCAGAACACACATCCCACCAGGAGTCTCCTGACTACCTAATAAGGGGCCTGAGTAGAAGTGTTGACGCTCTCCCTCGTGTTTCTTCCTCCCACCCTTTCCTGAAAAGC
This sequence comes from Selene dorsalis, assembly GCA_900303245.1. Taxonomy (NCBI): domain Eukaryota; kingdom Metazoa; phylum Chordata; class Actinopteri; order Carangiformes; family Carangidae; genus Selene; species Selene dorsalis. The sequence goes on from OMNW01009260.1 coordinate 39,355, forward strand.
TTTAAGTTCTATTAATATCTTGGTGTGAGGACGAAGTGAAGGTGTCTGCAGACAACAGCTCCCGGGAAAAAACGGCAGATGGATAATTAGAAGTTATACTGTCATGAGTAATTAAACGCTGATCAGGACAAACACAAACACACATCCACACACATGCACAGAGGAAGTGAGACACACAGGAAGTGTTTCTGAGCAGCTTTATCTGACACCAGGATACTGTTCTCATGTTTGTCAGGTACTTATGCATGTTTTTATATTAGCTTCAATCAGCCACTGTCATGACAAATGTGTGACTGTGAATGTGTTGTTTCATTTGTCTTTTTTAAGCGGTTTAGATTTGAATAATAAAATCCAATAAGTGCAGTAAAAATTCGCTCCACAAATTGTTTCCTACTCTACTTGTGCTTTTGATTGTATGCACACATACATACTTTACTTTATGCCTATGGTTAATTTATTTGCTCTTTTTTCTCTTGGTATTCCACTTATAACACTGTCAATATTCTATCTGAAAATCCACATGTGCCTCTTGTGATCTCTACTTGACGTTTGCAGGTGAAAATTGGTGACAAAGAGGTGGACGTGATGAAGGGTTTTAGGCTCTACGTAACCACCAAGCTGCCTAACCCAGCCTACACCCCAGAAATCAGCGCTCGCACCTCCATCATCGACTTCACTGTCACCATGAGGGGACTGGAGGACCAGCTGCTGGGCAGGGTCATCCTCACAGAAAAACAGGTAGACCTATACTCAAAGAACATAGACTGTATAATTATTTTAGCTACTTTTTTATGCTATGGATTTCGAAAACTTAATTAGCCTGTTTAAACCTGCAGAAAGAAAGTATCTCCAACTTTGCAAAAAAATGTAGACTTGCAACACCTCTTCCTACCTCATCTTCTCTTTCTGGCAACTGCAAGGTTATTATCACCCTTTAAATGTATAACATGGCAATCGTTTTGCTCCACAGACACAATGTGAGGAAACAACCACACAACCAGAAATAGAGCACCAATGTATTAATACTCAATATGTACACGGAGACATTAAAACTATCTGATACTTGATTCTTTCATTCTGTGAGAGAGAAACACATTTTAATTGCACCGTATGTAAAGGATGAATTGATTGAATGTGAAAAGATGGTAGGAAGGCCATTTTCTCTCGAGTCATACGTGATCATCACATTAAGGATTTATGCTCGACAGGAGAAGTGGGTCTGTACTTGATATGGATTTAATCATAACGGAAGCTGAAGTTACTGCCTGCGCAACTGCAGCTTTCTCAAGCCCAACATCGTTGTTCAGTTATTTGCTTTCACTTTATGTCACAGCTCCAGTGGGTAGACAACCCCCAGCTGTGACATTTACATACTGTATGTCCCTCCAGTTTCACATAACAGTCACTTACCTTGACCATAAAAAGCTTCAGTGTGAAACACTGAGGGGTGACATCCAACCAACACACAGTTTCACAAAGGCCCATGTGTCCCATGTGTTTAACTGTGGGTGATAGAGTCTGGTTCATGATTCTGGGGGAATAAATTGTCTTAAAATCAGAGAGTGTCAGCGTGACATTCAGAGCAGAAGAATCTGACGCCGGCTTGAGCCTGATCCAGTATTTCTCTGCTGACTCTTGTTCTATTTCAGTGTTCAGCTCTAGGGCACTCTGCAGAATAATATTTGTCCTGTAATTAGAATTTTTCTTTTTACAGGAAAAAAAAATCTGGAGCATTTGGGCTCATTTTATCTCATTAAAACCTGCCCTATGAAATGGAGAGAAAGTGGCTTTTAGAGAAGTAAGCTTTAAATATCGCAGGAGAACTGGTTAAAACCACATCAGTCTGACAGTAACTGTGACAAGTTGTGTACTAAGAAGAGTAACTTTTAAAAGATTTCAAAAAACAGTTTTTGGTAAAATTCAAAAGCTCCTCACAAGGTGCAAACCTTATTAATTATATGTATGTTTTTGTGTGTTTTATGTGCTTTTGTGACACCAGGAGCTGGAGAAGGAGAGGACAGACCTCTTGGAGGATGTAACATCTAACAAGAGAAAGATGAAGGAGTTGGAGGACAACCTCCTCTATCGACTGACCAGCACACAGGCACGGAAATACCTAATCTGTGATATATCACAAAACACTCTGAAGTAACAAACAGCTTCTATATAACATGAACTATAACACCTTTAGGGAATTTCAACAAATTTGGTTCAAACATTCATTTGGACTTGCAGGCAAACTGGACAAACAAGGTTACAATGAAAACACTAGTCTGAATGGTGGCGGCAACTGTGACGTGAATTCTAGTTACTTCCAAGACCACCAGTGCTTCCTTCATTTAGAAGAGAGCGATATGAAAAATAGACAGTTGGTGACATTATACCTAAAAATATGGTAATCCTTCAAAGTTGCCCATCATACGCAGGAAGGATAGTTACATAAATAAGGCTAATTGGACAAATAATAGAAACTGTACATGCACATCTGTTCCAGCTAATTCTCTGATTCTGAACTCCATTACCATAACAATTTCATGGGTAATGTATTTTTATCCATTTTCTGACATGCAAATATCTCTGTTCAGGGTTCACTGGTGGATGATGAGAGTCTGATCATTGTCCTTGGTAACACCAAACGCACAGCTGAAGAGGTCACTCAGAAACTACAGATTGCTGCAGAGACAGAGATCCAGATTAATGCTGCCAGAGAGGAGTACCGACCTGGTAGGTCATGTCAACCCGCTCCAACATAGAATTTACACTTGTTTGGGGAGGAGGGGGTAATTGTCTCAGTTTGATTGTGTGTTGTTGACATTTTCAGTCCAGTTTCAATCAAATGAAAATGATTCATTTTCAGTGTGTAATTCAGCTCAAGCAACGAAAAGAGAAAATTTTACTACCAAATCCAGCCTGATAAACAGATTTGCTTCATGCCAGTCTGTGCAACAAATATCAAAGTAAACAAAGAGTTTGTTAAACTTTGTCAGTTTTTCACATCATAGTTACTCAACAGTCCACGTTTTTTAAAATCAAATGTCAGTAATCTCAATAAACATGCTGAACATGTCAACAACTGCACTTCTTTTCCCACTGCTTTACTAATTGTTGTGTTTGTGTGTGTTTTCAGTTGCCACCAGGGGCAGTATCCTGTACTTCCTGATCACTGAAATGAGTATGGTGAATGTCATGTATCAAACGTCTCTGAGACAATTCTTAGGACTTTTTGACCTCTCTCTGGCAAGGTGAGAATATACAGCCATTTTCTGCTCTGGTTTTATCTGCAGTATACAGTAAACCCATACTCCTTCTTTGTCTTTGTTTTAATGTAGTGCTCCATGTCAGCCTTTTATCATATAAAACTGAATCAGTGTCTTTCTGGGTGAACACAGCCATCACATGAACTCACATATACATACATAGTGAACTTATGTTGGAAAAGCAGTCAGGGATGGTCTTTACTGGTTGTCACACAATGTGGGTCCAAAACTCTTGTGCATGTAAGTTAGAGGAGTCTAAGCATCAGACAGTCTGCACTAGTAGAGTACAACAAATAAACACTATAAGCAGACTAACGATATAATCATGATCCTGTCTAAAGCTTTTTGATCCAAATAAGCTTTTTAAGAAGACATAATAATGAGGAAAGTAGGGGCCTCATTAGTATCTTTGAAAGCCTAAAAAAACAACTTGTAAAGTTTCATGCAATATAGCAGTGTTACAAGGACAGCCTGAAGCATCACCAACAAATATCTTTGACAGCATCAACATGTATGGAACATTATTAGCTCCAATAAGGTAGTTTTTGTTGCAGGTGTGCCTGAGGCAAACATCATCTACAATGACAGTCCATTTTAACCAACTGCCCATAGCTCAAACCATGACACAGCTAACACCAATATAATACCAATGTGCTTATTGGACAGTCATTGTTACCATTAGTTGTACCATTAGTCAGGCTATGCTTGATTTTTAGTCCAGAGTTACTTTTTAAAATTCACCTTACACTACACATTCACACTCCAAACAGCTAATTAGATGTAAATTGGATACATGTCTGTGTGTCATATGCTTCAAAACTCTGCTTGAACAGGTCCTCGAGAAGCCCTATCACCAGCAAACGCATCACCAACATCATAGAGTTCATGACCTTCGAGGTGTACAAGTACGCAGCACGGGGTCTGTACGAAGAGCACAAGTTCCTCTTTACTCTGCTGTTGACTCTGAAGATCGACATGCAGAGCAACAGGGTCAAACATGAGGAGTTCCTCACATTCATTAAAGGTAAAAGGCCACAGCGTGTGATCAATGTAAAGCTTCTGCCTGTAAAAGTTCTCTCGTCTTCTTCACTCATGTTCACGCAGGTGAAACTGTGGATTGATTTTTTTGCTTGCCAGTTTGACCAAGCATTCTGTGCTTACTTTGACTATATATTCAGCAAGTTTCAAAACACTGCAGGTTCACTTTCACACTGGGCTGTACAAAAATACAGGAATCTAATAAGTGCTTAGAGAGAAAGGCACACCTTCCCATAGGCGAAAATAATGTTTCCAAAAATAGTTGCAGTGTTGTTAATGTAATTTCTGATTTCTGAAGCCAAAAGCTCCCTCAATTAATTGTCTCCAAAGCACATTGGCGTGAAGACATCTACTAAGTTTCAGGATTTTTTGTCTACAACAAAAGTAAGGATTTTATATTTCAAACTGAAGTATTTAGAGAGGCGCTGAGATATGGTAAAGTTGGCAGTAGTGTCTGAAAAGGGAGAAGTTTCCATATAAAAAGTCTTTGTTTATCCTCATGAGCCCTACTAACTTTATATGTAACCTTTTATCGACCCTGCACTCAAACAGCCAGTGTATACCTGTTTCCACTGAGACTGCCTTAAAATCTCAAAATATAAAGAATAGAAGTCACAAAGGTTGTACAGCTATGACTCAAGTCAGGCCAGACTCCAGGTTGTTTGATAAAGTTATAGATGTCATTAAAAAAAGTATTCATTATTCACTGGATATGTTTTTGAAGTTTGTCTTAAGGTTTACACACATTTCAAACGTATTGGTTATGTAGCAGTTGACTAACTCAGAGATATGGACTGCTCCTCACTGCAGGGATGAAAGCCAAGTATGACAACTGGCAAGGCCAGAACAGACACAGTCTGCTACTTGCATGCAGCTTGACCATCTGTCATCTGCAACCTGCCAAACATGGATTCACAACATGACTTTTGTGTGAAGGGTGTGTTTGTACATTTGCATGTATTTCAGACATTTATCATGGTGTGTGTGTGTTCGTAGGAGGTGCATCTCTGGACCTAAAGGCTTGCCCTCAGAAACCAGCTAAATGGATCCTTGACATGACCTGGCTCAACCTTGTGGAGCTCAGTAAACTGTGGCAGTTCTCTGATATACTAGACCAGGTATCAAACACACACACACACAGAGCTGCACAGCTTGATCAGTTAGGCGTGCCCTGATAGGCATATGATACCTCTTTTTAGCTGAGTTTTAACCCACAAGGACGTTTATTTATTATGTTTGCAGACAGCTCATCTGTCATCTATTACACACACACTTTCAGTGGTCTCTAGGTGCTTATTAAATATTTTTCACAGCTCTCCTTTGCTCTAGTAAGCATGTCAATATCAGTCATATCATGTCTCGCGTCATCTCTCTTCTTTATAGACATCCACACACCTGCACACACTCATCATCACTGGCTGTCACTCACATACAAATACATACACCCTTGTTGGTGACTGACAGCCTGGTAGCTCCCATGGAAGGAAAAGCTCAGTCTTATGTGAAATGAGCTTAGTTTGGAGAAACCTTCAATCAGTTACTTTTGGCTGAGCATGTGAGCACATGTGGACACACAGGAGTGTGTTTGTGTGTGCGTGCACTTACACATACACAAATACATGTGTATTTTTGTGTGGATTAACAGCTCTTTGTTTTATGAACTCAGTCAACCAAGGAGAACAAGGTGAGAGCAGGTTTGTGCTGTCATTTCCCCCAGAGAGAGACAAACTCATCTGAGCCTCTGACTCACACTTGGCACTTCAGACAGGGCTGTGCTACACACACAACACAGAAGCTTTTAAACTGAAACTGCACCAAAAACAAACATCGTATTCAGGCAAGCATTTTAACCTTGTGGCTGTTGGAGTTTAGTCACATCCTCAGACTGTCTCAGAAATTCAGGTGTGGGATGTGAAGGCATAACACACTCTCTATCAGCAGCTCCTTTTTAATGTGAGCACTGCACAGTACTGCGCCCCTTAAATTCTTAAGTAGAGCTGCTCAGTACCTAATAGACCGAGACAAGAAGCTCTCAGTTGTGAATGTGTTCAGCTTTATGAAAGTAAAGCAGGTGGTTGCCTCAGTTTCCTGAGCACATATTGAAGACACTCAGAATTACCCACACATCCATTCAGACTCCTCATAAACTTCAAGCTCAAGAAGGGTTGATAACAAATCCTCTTAAAGCTGTTGATGTAAATTCAGCTGCCAGCTTTGTTGCACGATGGCAAACTCATATCTTAAACATCAAATAAATAGAAAAGTTTGTGCAATTTTTGTGGAATTGGGGTAGACTTAATTAACAAAGCCATGTTTCTTTTCGAGGAACTTTATTGTTTGTCCATAAATCCAATTTTACTGCCACACATTAACATATTCATGAGAAACTACTAATGCAATCAAGTGGAAGCCAAGATTAACACGTCTAAAATGCAGGTTATACAGTTACCAGGTTACTGTGGTGCATGTACTGTAAACACGATCTCTTATTTCCCATTTTAACCTGATTTCACCCAGTAAACTAGTTTCCTGCATGCAAGTCAACACACTGATTAACAGGCTATATGATGTCACAATGTAAGCATATGTTGCATTATATGGATGGATGAGCATTCATATCATGTCTGTGGAAGCACATAGGGATTCAATACTGCTTTCCAGACAATTGCAGCTAGCTACGACACAAGAAGTGTCAGCCCAGGGTTTCATTTCATACATATATATATGTAACATTATATGTGAAATGTGAAATGGAGAAAGGCAGAAAGAACAGTAAGTTCTTGAATATGTATCATTGATAATTTTTGTGTAATCCATCTGGGTTTTTGTATGAGGTTTTTGCAGTTTCTTGTTTTGAAGAACAAAGGGAAAAAAAATGTGAACTATTAGCACTCAAACATGCTGGGCAGGCAGAGAGAGGTGCAGAGAAGCCACACGTTCATCATAGTCCTTAAGCTCATTAGGACAATTTAGATAATTTGCGGTATGAAACAGGGAGAGAACACAGTGAATACATTTAAATATTTATCAAAAACACGGGGATACATTTGGCCCTTTTGATTTTTGCTATTGATCTGAAGCTGCTGGCTACCATTGATAAGTGCCTAATGAGTTGTTTTCTGGACTGCAGCAAAAGGCTAGCTTTTTAAACACTGACTGAGTGAGTGATCAGGTTACACCACTGTTCATCCGGCCAGCTGTTGGTGTTTGCTCATTGGCTGTTGCTCTTTGACAAAGAGCTTTCTGCTAGGGATGAATTTACATCCTGCAGTGCCGCCAACATAGACGCTTGTCGTTAGATTTAGAGACATTCAGAAAACACCTAGCAATAAATCTTGCTACCTTTTGGACAAACGTGTGCATCTCTCTTTAGAAGCTAGACGTCAGTAATATAATCTCTTTTAGGTCTGTTCCCATTGTTCAGTCAAATTTGCAAGTACAGTATTGTTCTTTTAAGTTGTTTCTGTATTTTTCAGATAAGTCGTAATGAGAAGCAGTGGAAGTTGTGGTTTGATAAGGAGGCCCCAGAGGAGGAGGTAGTGCCAAACTCCTATGACCAGGCACTTGACTGTTTCAGACGCCTGCTCCTCATACGCTGCTGGTGTCCTGACAGGACCATCGCTCAGGTTGGAAAAGACACATCTGTATGTTTAGTTACAATGTCTGGGATCTCTGTCCTTAAAGCCGAAGTTGGTTGTCTGATCATTTTAGCCATAATACATTGGCTTCCACTTTCATAGTGAACATTATAGGTCAAATAAATCCAATTCAGCAGAGAAGCCTAAAGATACTCATTCCTAATTAATGGATATGTTAGGGCTAGGAAAGAGATGCAGATTTACTTCAAAGATTCAATTGTATTAATGAGACTTGGTCCAGAAAAGTCTAAAAATCTCCTAATCTACAGTAACATCTCCCTTAGCTAAAGCTTTCCTTGGAGGGAAAAGTGGCACACACTGAGAAAAACAGCTCTCTCTCTGAAGCTTACTGAGCCTGAATATCTACAAAGGCTAATGGACATTCACTTCTTACTGATGGGGAGTTTTTTTGGTCCACTGCAGACAAGCCTGGAGTGGAATTTATTTTGTTGCCCTCACAAACAGTCCAGCAGTTGTCCCTGTCTGACCTCTCTAGTCTTCACTACCAACTGAAAAGAAAAAGCCAGTGAGGGAATCCTTTAAACTATTTACTCAATCCCTGGCCTCACAGAAAGTCATTTTATTCCAATATTTGGTTTTGAATTGACCTGCAAAGCTGAACAAGTCTTTCCCTTGGTGTGTTTAATTTTGCATTATGAAGCCAACAGATACACCGTGCCTCAGATCTTTCCCTCTCTCCTGCAGGCCCGTAAATACATAATGGACGCCATGGGGGAGAAATACACTGAAGGGGTGGTCCTTGACTTGGAGAAGATGTGGGAGGAATCAGACCCACGAACGCCTCTGATCTGCTTCCTGTCAATGGGCTCAGATCCAACTGACTCCATCATTGCACTGGGGAAGAGGCTGAAGATTGAGACCCGATATGTCTCCATGGGACAAGGGCAAGAGGTCCACGCCCGCAAGCTTCTGCAGCAGACCATGGCTAATGTGAGTCATTGGTGTAAGGTTACTGCTATTTTTGCATCATTTCATGTAGCAGCAGAAAATGCTATTTTATATGCAAGTATAGTTGAACTGTATTGCATAGTCTGTTTCTAAATGTGTTTAAGCTCTGACTCTTTACAGACACACCAGCCTTTTCACTTTTCAGTCCTTGATCAGGATGATGACAATTGTTAAATGTTCTCAGGGGGGCTGGGCCTTACTCCAAAACTGCCACCTGGGTCTGGACTTCATGGACGAACTGATGGACACAGTGACAGAGACAGACTTTGTACACGACAGTTTCCGCCTTTGGATAACCACAGAAGTCCACAGACAATTTCCCATCACCCTGCTGCAGATGTCAATCAAGTTCACCAATGAACCACCACAGGGCCTCAAGGCTGGGCTTAAAAGAACCTATGGAGGTAATAAAGCAGAATTCTCATTTCCACTGGTGAAATGGTGCTAGGAGTAAACCCACATCTATATCTGTCAATATGATGCTCCAGATTTAAAGGAATAGTTCAACATCTTGGCAAATTCGCCTATTGCCATAATCCCTATAGTCATAGAAGTAGGTTCATTACCTTTAAAGCTATGGACGTTGAGAAAGATTTGAAAATAGCACCCCCCCACACACACACCCCTCCCCTCAGAGCTCGTATCGCCCTCCCCTTGGAGCCTCCAAATGACAAACCCCCACCCGCAGAGCAACAAGCCGGCCAGCAGAAACCAAACACGGCGCCAGCTTTGAATGAAGAGTAACAGAGACAAAGGCTTTTCAGGCCTATATTTTGGAGGAGCTTTCTCCATCGGTCAAACGATGACCCGATGTTTACTTGGCTTTGAGCCCGAACATTTGACGCATCTCCTCTTTGTCTCTGCCTTTTCAGTGGCAGCCTTTGCCAGTGGGGCAAGCCTGAAACTTGTGTAGCTGAATTGCTCAGGGCCTTACAAACAACTTGTTGTTTCAAATGCAGAAGGGGGTTGGGACGAGGCCGGACGAGGAGCAGCGGAGTGTCAAAATTGAGCGAGGGGATTGGATGAATGGTATGAGAGAGAGAGTGCAAATTTGAGCAAGGAGAAACTTTCATTGATTTTTTGGGGTTCCTTTTGCTCAGGGTTCAGGTCCCCTGTCCCCTTTCCCTCATCAAACTCATCAAATACACAATCCAACAACTCCAAAACGCTCTCGTGGACAAGTTGTGACCTGCACATTCACCACGCTATGAAATAATTATGTATAATCTTAATTAAAAGTAAAGGAACCTACCCCTATGACTATAGGGATTATGGCAACAGGCGAATTTACCAAAATGTTGAACTATCCCTTTAATGAATTGAGATACAACAACTGTCGTGCAATACCCAAGGGCTGGAAATCTGTGCTAGAAACAAGTTGAAAGTCGACCTTAAAGAGGAAAAAGAGAGGAATGTTTAATAAGTACAAACCCCTGGCTGGCTGATATGGAAAACGGATGCGTGTGGTTCCTGAAGGGCAAGTCAGAGTCTGGGTACACGCTTATCTTGAGCTCTTGAATTGTGGCTGTAATTAGAAATAGCATTTCTTCATCAGATTAGGAGAAATTACATTTGTTGTGGGTAGGCCATTTAGATTTTTCCCATATTCCCCCAAAGCTGCGGCTCACTTGCCTAATTTTAAATGAGGGTGAAGCTGAACAACCTGGATTAAGGACAAACCAAACTGCTTGTTAGATGCTTATTGCAGACATTTTTCAGTAATTTAAGGTGCTGCAAATCCAATATTTGCTAGCTATGTCGATTAAAGTGGGAATTACACTTTTAGCTGGAGTTTTATCCTCCTCCAGACTATTTTTCCCCTGAGCCTTGCTGGCAAGATTTCCAAACTTCATCAGTGTTCAGTATAGCCCTTTGAGATGTTACCTGATAGATTTCCCAAAGGAGAACTGCCAACTTTCATTATGCTAAGTTAGGTCTATGTCCGTTATGTATTATACCCAGAGTCTCAAGAAAATGCTGCATTTTAAGATATTTTAACCAATGAAATAAATCAGATTCACTATATATAATACAGTAATTGAAAGTAATCATCAACCTAAAGCCTTTTTTTTAATCGTTGAAAAGGGACTCTGCACTGGTATCATTTCCTAACGTATTTGTCTCTGTACAGTCTACAGCAGTTCAAGTAACAGACTTGGTGGCTTTGAATCATGGCTCCAAATGTTTACAGCTCTCAGAGCCACAGTGTTTTTTTATGTACAGTTGACTCTTGACCTGCTGTGAGAGACTGTGCTCCATCTGTGAATCCCTCACCAGGTATAAACCAGGACCTGCTTGACGTCAGTAACATGGTGCAGTGGAAGCCCATGCTCTACGGAGTTGCATTTCTCCACAGCACAGTACAGGAGAGGAGAAAGTATGGCCCTCTGGGGTGGAACATCCCCTACGAGTTCAACCAGGCCGACTTCAATGCCACTGTCCAGTTTGTGCAGAACCACCTCGACGATATGGACATTAAAAAGGTAAATGTGACACTTCTAACACACATTAACAGGCATCAACAAGAGGTCTGAGTGCAGAGCTAGAAAGTTATGAACATTTAACAGAGTGTAATGACCTGCAGGTATGTCACTAATGAAAGTGTCATAAGAAACTGCACCTTGTCAAGTGATTATTGTGCTCACACAAGAAGACATTATATATTTGACAACATTACAGTGTGACCTTCTAATATAATTGTATTAGTTTCAAAAATTGATAAAAAGAAACAAAGAAAAAGTTCATTTGATTCGGTTTCTTTTATGAGATTTAACAATAGTCTCTGGAAGTCTATGAAAAGAATTTGTTTCACTGAACTTTCAAAAACATGTCCATCAGAAATAATAGCCATGAAAAAGATGAAATACCACAGTCCCTGTCTCCCTGTCCCTGGCATTTCCAATTTCCTCAGAGGTCATGCCTCGTTATGAATCAGAACAACTTGACCATCACAAACAGCATTTCTTCTCTCCTCAGGGTGTCTCATGGAACACAGTGCGGTACATGATTGGAGAGATTCAGTACGGTGGCCGTGTGACTGACGACTATGACAAGCGCCTCCTTAACACCTTTGCCAAGGTGTGGTTTAGTGAAGACATGTTTGGAGCTGCCTTCAACTTTTACAAGGGCTACAGCATCCCAAAATGCTCCAGTGTCGACCAGTATCTGACATATATTCAGGTGGGTCTCTCTCTCTTGTGCACGGTGGTTAACAATGACATTTCCATTTGGCCTCCATAAATAACACAACAGGTGAAATAGGTGGCACCTGCCTGTTGGCACATTCATACCCTACTTTTGTACATCACTGTTCCTGCCATATGATGTTTGTTTCTATCTGTCAGTGACATCACCACCGCTGAGGAGAGCAACATGCAACAAGCCGCCACTTGGGATACAATGCAAATGTGCTCATTTTATTACAGATTAGAATGACTTGTTAGTGCGATTACCTGATGTGTGTGTGTGTGTGTTGTGTCTGTGTGCACTCTGTATTTCTGCGGGCAGTTCCTGAGCTAGTTTCATTACAGCTGGTTTCATTATGATGGATGCTCAGGGCTGCAGGGCTCAGCAAGCTTATTCCCCAGCACTGCCTCTCAAATAGAGAATGACAAACACAGCTTTGGAGAACACACACACACACACACACATACATACAAACAGATATGAACTCACACAGACAACACATTCACGTGCCATGTGCGCACAAATTTGCTAACAACCCTTCTCTCTCTTTCTGCCACAGACACAAATACACACATTTTCACGGTTTGACTACACATACAAAACAGAAACAGAGCGCAGTGGCTATATTTGTGTGTGTGTGTGTGAGAGAGTATGTCCTTGGATTTAAATTGAATGTGGACAGACAGGAACAAAGCTGAAATTCCCTAAGAGGAAATAAGTGACCACAGCGAGGAACAAAGACAGCTCTGTCCAGCACCCACTGTGACACTCTCCTCATCACCTCCCATTTCTCTCAGTTTATTAGCCAGGCTCCGGATGTTTAACTCTATTTGAATGCAGTGTGGTTGAAGTTTGAAGGATAAAGTAGCTGATGATGATATAAATCACAATTGTCTCCTCAGGGCAAACTCTGAGCTGTTCATTCAAATCAGAAAAGAAGCAGGAGCAGAGGGAATCTGATAAGAGGAGGAGAAATAAATTGTGTGACCATACGAAGATGAAACATGATTTGGTTCATGTGCTGATTTCCATTTCACACCACTGCTTGATGCATTCAACTAGATTAGGGGTGTCCCTGCTTACATGACTCCCACTGATCATAATAAACCTTTGTGCAGCCGTTTCAGAATAAGTTTTCTCTGAATGCTCCAATTCTGAGGATCCTCATTAGTTACAGCACAGTAACAGATGGTCGGTCTTCCTGTCATCATCGAAAGACACGCACTGCTACAAGACTTTGATCCAATTAAAGCAACACAGTTTTCAACTGTGTGCTTTTCAGTGAGCTGGTCTTCCTAAGTCTCTTTTCAAATTCAGCTATTCAGCTATCTTAATTAGAACAACTTCAGCCCCTGATTTTAAATCCCAAAATCTGGGTTGATCTCTTTTTTTTTTTAAATACCATCATTGACAGTCATGTAAGTCCCTGTTAGTGTAAGCAGTTCGTTTTAAATAAACTTCATTGGTGAGCCAGGTTTTTTTATGTGATTTTGCACTCACTAAAGATTGAGGTTGTGTGTTCAAGTGAAATTTGTACTCAGGAATTTTTCAGTGGATTTCTTTTATCACTTGATCCCAATATCACTGAAGGCATGGATCTATACTGCTGAGTTATCCCATGAAACCCGATGGAAAATAGGTAGTGAGTATTGCAGAGCTCCTGCTGGTAAGAATTCACAGCACACATCTCTCTGTAAAGCTCTGCTGAGGATCAGTGTGTTTGTCTTAATACATGCTCGTTGTAAACATCGCACGCAGCGACCCAGCAGAAGAACCTTTGGCTCAGTCGCAGGCTCATTGAACACAGTTGGCTGTGTATATGGATGCAAAGCCAGGGAGCGATCTGGGTTCCATAGGAGGGGTGGCATGGATCTCCCATGTTTTCTATCCTTTTGCAAAGCTCTTCACTGGAGGGTGAAAAGAAGCAGCTGGTGACACTGTGTATCAGAGGAGACACTTGGCTGTCTACACTTCCCCCAGGCCAACAGTGGGTTGAGCAGTGACAAAACCTGCAGCGCGGGGAAATGGGTACTTGAAACTGTAGAGGAAAAAAAAAGACACATAAAAACATGTTCCACATTGTTGGAGAATTTCTCCGATGAGCTTTGCCAGCCTGTTTCCTGCCAGCTCCGATTGAGGTGATATGCTGCTCAACGGGGGCACGGGGGCTCTCTCACCGTATTTGTTGTGAGAGCAGAGAGTATATATCCCAGCTAGTTCTGTCTAAAAATATTTCTTCACAAATGCTCTGCTCTCTGAACACCTAACTAACTGTTGATATTCTTTCACAGGGTCTGCCAGCCTACGACACTCCGGAGGTATTTGGGCTTCACCCAAACGCAGACATAACCTACCAGAGTAAACTGGCTAAAGACGTACTGGACACCATCCTCAGCATCCAGCCAAAAGACAGCTCATCAGGCAGAGGGGAAACCAGAGAGGCTGTGGTGGCCAGGCTGGCTGATGACATGCTGGAGAAACTACCTCCTGACTATGTACCTTTTGAAGTAAGCGTGCGTGTGTACGTCTCTGTGTGTCTGTGTGCGCGCCGTGAACCGCCCGAGGCGAAGCGACGTGCGCAGGGCGAAGAGGCTGGTGTGGCGCAGCCAGAGAGAGGTGGCATGTGTGTTTGAGACAGTGACAGACAGAGAGCAAAGACGACTGGAGGTAGAGAGGGTGTGAATGCAGCTGAATCTGGACGGCTTTGTTTTATTCTGGGGTTTTGTCACTTCACAGAAAGCGAGGGGAATGTGACTCCTCTGAGACGAGGTGCAAAGTTCGTCAAGTAAAAACCTGTCACTGCACAACACACTAACACTTTCAGCTCCATGTGTTTGCCTGCTTGCTTCTTTGAAACCAGTTAAAGTTACACTGTAACTCACACAGACCAGCACCAGACACCCCCCCCACCAAAAAAAAAAGGTGTGTGAAAATGACAAGAGTTTAGATCATATATCCATAACTGCATTTGGAGTCAAATTCAAATGTATCGTGGTTTTGTTTTTCCAGAGAAACCACCATGAATTCAGTCCACCTCTCCTCTGTAAATGGTCGTAACTATAGAAACCTCACATCATGTGCTCGGTGTGCACCTGAAACATGCTGCCAGTTTGTGTTAATTACCCAGATAAGAAAAGAAAAAGCTCACACTACACTTTCTGTGGTGCCAAATGGACCAAATATAACGTTACGTTGGACAGCTGCACTCGTCCGTCTCAGTCACATTCTCATGGACGCATTATGACAAATTTGACACCAACCTTCACAAGGACTCAAGGATGAACTGATGAGACTTTGGTGGTCAAAGTCACAAATGATTTTTAGCCAGTACTCAACACTTCACGCAGCAATAATGACATTTAACAGAACATTTTCATAAGACTGTGGATAAACTGGGATTTTAACTGAAGCCAGTCAGAGCAGCAGAGGCAAACAACAGCAAGGTGGAAATTCTAGTTATATAGAAACAGGTAAACTGAACTGTAGTGATCCTCGACCCAGGAGTCTATCTATGCCTATCTATATAGCACATCAGTACATCTGCGTATGCCCATGCAGGTCACTCCATACATATGTGAGGAGATGAAATGAAATGAACGTCATAAATATAGAACAGATACAATATTAATGAGTCGTTTTATCTGATGAAACCAGGTGAGAGAGCGTCTCCAGAAGATGGGACCCTTCCAGCCCATGAACATCTTCCTGCGTCAAGAGATCGATCGTATGCAGAGGGTCATCGTGCTGGTCCGAAACACGCTGACGGACCTGAAGCTGGCCATCGACGGAACCATCATCATGAGCGAGAACCTGCGGGACGCCCTCGACTGCATGTATGATGCACGCATTCCTGCACGCTGGAAGAAGGTTGGTGGATAACAAAGGAATTTAAAAAAATTACAAACTGGACTCACCGTTGCCTGTAAACTTCCCAATAAAACAGCTGAAACTCTATATATTCATTTGCTAATGTAGGCAACTGACTCCACTGAAAGCCATTACTGACCATTGCTTTTAGTACAGAATGCTAACAAGCCAATTTCAGAGCCTTGGGGCACAAATGATTATCTCAAAGATCCTTTTATGTCTGTGCAGTCATCGTTTCTCTGATGTTATTTATTGTCCTGAAGGCCGATTTTGTTGTTTCTGACAACATCAGGTATGTCACACTGGCCAAAACACTGATCACCGTCATCAGTCAGAGTCTAATTTGTTGTTTGGCCCACACTGATGTTCTGTACCTTTTTTATATTTATGCACTACATTTAGAAATTGCATCCACTGTGCACAAATCCGTTTCAGTGATGAATGAAAATGACTTAGAAACAAACTTATCTGAAGACATGGCTGGAATATTGAGAGAGGGAGTGCTATAGAGAACAACAAAGTGTGGCCCGGCATGACTTCGCCTGTATCTTCATATCTGAGTCACTCTGTCAGCATTGAAGCTGCGCTCTCACAAACATTACATCATTAGAATAATTTAGACGTGAATAGTTTCCTGGCTCAGATACAGACGCTTTGTATTTGCAGTGCTATCTGCTGTGGCCCATTTGCCTGCTCTCTCTTGTGTTCTGTTGTGGTCTAATCTTTTTGCTTTCTACTGGGCCTGATTCTTTCCTTTCTCTCCTGCCACATAGTGATTCACAATGGCTTTCTTTTCTCTTTTTTTTTTTTCTTTCTTCACGTCTCTCGGTTGTCTTCTCCTCTGATGCACCTGGATGACAGTTTTCAGCGTTTCATCATAATGTTTTGTCTGTGTTGTTGTTTTGTCTTTGTTTTCCAGGCGTCGTGGGCCTCCAGCACCCTGGGGTTCTGGTTCACAGAGTTGCTTGAGCGGAACCGGCAGTTCCACGCGTGGATCTTTGAAGGACGGCCCAACTGCTTCTGGATGACAGGCTTCTTCAACCCGCAGGGCTTCTTGACAGCCATGAGACAGGTATACACGGCATCAGGCTACCTACGTACTCGGCCACCGCCGGAGAGAGGAGGCCAGATGGCACGCCGAGGGAGAGGCAGGCACATGGCCACATTCATGCATGCGAGCGAGCCAGCAAGCACACAGTCACATGCATGCACACAAACACACACACAGTACATGGTAGTTTCCTTGGTCTAAATCTCAAGATACACCCCCGCGGTAGGGCTCATTATTCAACGCTATAAATGCCCAGAAACAAATCTACAATGTATATTGAGCATTAAAAATCAAATGAAAAAGGAATGGTGATAATTTTCATTCTACAAGTGCTCTGAAGTTAACGAGTCAAATTTATACTGTGCAGTTTTGAAGGAATATTAAGGTGAGCCCAGAAATTTGCCTCCTATAAAATAAAAACAGTTGGTAAGAAATAAAGCAAGATAGATGAGCTTTTGATAGAGTAATAATGTTAATTTTCTCACATAAATTTCTGCCTCCACCAGGACAAACATTTGGTTTTTCTCCTGTTACTCCTTTTTATTGTCAGCTAAACATCCCCCAAACCTTCAGCCGTGATGATTGTGGCCATAGGACATGAACTTTTCTGTTTATCTGGATTTCACGGGGGTGATACAGATTTCACTGTCCACTAACCATGAAAATGAAGTAAAATAGGGGACCTGTGGACTGAAGTATATTTTCAGCCCAAACAAATCAATTTAGTTTACAATTTATGTCATGGCAGGAAATAGAAAACTGCTTAGCATTGCTGTCAGGTCCGGCAGCTGACTGCCCTCCAGTTTTTATTTATTCCGCTTTGGAGAAAAATCCCAGAGACAGAGAAAATATAGTGGATGCAGATGTCTGTGTTTTACTGAGCAGTGGGTTTGGGGTAGGACTCTTGTGTTAATGAATAAATCAGGCGTATCTGCTCAGCAAACTTGTGTATCAGCGTCACAGCAGAGGCATTGCAGCTTCTCTTGCTCTGGTGGCATCACACTTTGTCTGCAGGGCGCTCCGACTTTGTGTGTGACGGTGAAAATCCTGGTTTGAACCGCTGTGTGTCTGTCCAGTTGGTCCCAGTGTGGTTTCTGTGTGTTCTCTCTCCTCTTTCACAAGGAGGCTAAGATGACTGAAGGGAGACACTACTCACATTTAATTCATTTACTGTGCACTCTCCTCCTGCTCACTGCTCCTTTCGAGTCACATTGGATTTATTTTCTTTCTGCTGGTCCTGAATCACACAAATAACAACACTTTAGATGGACACTCCATTTCTCTGACCGATTGTGTTTTTATATTGGCCCTCCATTACAATCCTGTTATCGGAAATGATTTTTTATGGGGAAACAGCTGCCAAATGTCAGTTCTGCCTTGCACTGTGACCGTCGCACTGCAAATGTCTGTGCTTTGATTTGTGAATTGGTTCCTGCACTTGTAGGAGATCACTCGGGCCAACAAGGGCTGGGCCCTGGACCGTATGGTGCTGTGCAACGAGGTGACCAAGTGGATGAAGGACGATGTCACCCAACCTCCCACAGAGGGAGTGTACGTCTATGGCCTGTACCTGGAGGGAGGTGGATGGGACCGCCGCAACTGCAAACTGATCGACTCCAAACCCAAAGTGCTCTTTGAGATGATGCCTGTGATTAGGATGTTCGCTGAGAATAACGGTGAGACATTTGATGGAGGGAAGCTTCCTCATATTTATGTTTTCATTGACAGATTTAGGTCAGAAGCGGATTTTTAAGACTAATCTGACAATCATGCGTAAAACTTTTATCATGTCTTTCTGAAGACCACCAATCTTCCTCATCTCTGTCCGTCTCTTCTTTCCTCGCTCTATGTTTGGATCCCACATGGTCACTCGGAATGGATGGATGTAACATTTAAATGTCAAGCAGACTAAGTGCTATTTATTTTGTCTGGGAAAAGATAACCAGCAGCATGTGGCTCAGCGTTTGTCCTGGATAAGACAAGACTATATTCAGTCAGGCAGCAGAAAGACGGGCCCCCATGGACACCTGCAAGCAATGCGGCCTGGGAAATGAATTAATGATACACATAATGTGGTTTACACTGTGTCCCCTCCCAGCTTTTCTCACAAGCAGGCTGCCTGCTGGGCTCTGTGTGTGTGTCAGTGCTAACTGCAAAGGAGTGTGGTGGGGTGGAGGATGTTTCTATAGACAAGTGGTTGCAAGAGCATCTAGTGGTATGAGAGAGGGTCTTGAAAATCCTTTTACTTAATTATGACTCGCTTCTAAGAGATTAGTTTCATCCCTGCATGTATCATCTCTAAAGACTGGCTCAACAAAGGCTGTTGTTTGCCTCTGACAAGGATTGTTGGTATTTTTACTGATGGGGGGTTGTTGAGGAACCACTCAGATTGCACTCCAACATGCTGCGACTGATCGGCTAACAACCAGCTAGCAAGCTAAAACCCAGAGAACAACAGGGTGGTGCTGTGGGAGTCATGGTAAATAAGCGCATGTTCTCCAAATCAGAGTTATTCACTTGATTTCAGCTGATCGTGACTTTATCAGAACAAATATTTTAATGTTTCTGTTTGCCAGTGGCTTCAGAAGGAATTAAGGCCTATTCACTTTCAGCACACTTTGTGTTGTACATGTAATTTTGAATGTAGGAAACTGCCTTTTTCAGAACACAATAAAATGTGCAAATAGTGGCTGGGTCTGAATACGTCCTGAAGGCGCTTTGAATACAATTAATTGAATATAATATATATCAATAATGGATGCAATAACGTAGATTTATGTGCATGTACAGTACAGGATGTACAGTATTTATGTGTTGTACAGTATCTGTGATGGTGACAGTTGGCGTGAGTGTGAATGGTTGAGTCTCGGTAGCATATGCTGTAGCATTGACAGTCAATTTTTCATTGACATGAAAACATCTTGGTGTAAAGACGTTTAATTATGTGTTTGTTTCACCAGCTGTTGCGCAGTTTTGTTTTTTTGTTTTTTTAAATCAGTTTTTATAAAATCTGCTTCTTATTAATTTTCTTATTGATTTTCTTCTGTTTTTCTGTGATACAGGCGTAAAGGATTCCCGCCTCTACTCCTGTCCCATCTACAAGAAGCCGGTGAGGACAGACATGAATTACATCGCAGCTGTAGATCTGAAGACTTCACTTCCTCCAGAATACTGGATCCTCCGAGGCGTGGCACTCCTCTGTGACGTCAAATGACCGCTTCGTGACAAACATTAACACGTTTTTGTCACACAGGTAACAGTAAAAACACAAATTGCTCATAGGAGCTTTTTTATACTGAGGTAGTTCTGCTCTTTTCCTGGATTCATTGCTTGTCTATTAAAATGGACAAATGAGTCTTAAAAGGGAAACAGCATTGTAACAGACAGTGACTGGTTCCATTTGGCCCTGATGAGTCTGGATCTGCTCAACAGCATGGACCAATGTCAAGTGTAGCACTCTACGGACACAAGGTTGAACCGTATTTAGTTGTGAGCTACGTATTGGATTGATGTCATTGCAGTGATGTAACAGCCTAACGCAGACCAGTCCCCAGACCAGACCAGACTAGGTTGGAATCCAGTGTTCAGGGACATTTTCATCTTCTGGTTACTTATTGTAAATCAAGAGCATGGGGTTATTATTATGCTGTGAGCTCATCTGGACATTGCAAGCAATAATTTCACTCTGTAGAACTGAAATACATAGAAATTTTAATGAAGTTTTTACAAAAAACAACAGCATCATCAAAACATCAAAACACTTTTTTGGTAGTATTTTCTTTTCTTACAAAATCACCATATGCAGTCTAAAGCTACCCTGTACACTGATCAGGCTTAGGTTTCCCAAACCACAGTCTTCACACTGAAATCATCTCCATCTCTCTGTTTTCCAGTAGTTTGATTCTAACCTGACTTTTAAATCCACGTGGCTCAGACTGGCCTCACCTGAAGGTAAACAGACCCTGACTCCTGCCATGAGGATCATTTATAATTTTGTGTAAACACTCAGTGAAGATAAGATGGTTTAAGTGCAAAGACGGTTTTGGGAAACTCTGCCCCACATGAATATCATAATATATTCATAGATTCTTTTTTGATGTGTGTTTATGGTCCTAGACCACCTGTAAAATACATCCAAGACTTCGTGCTTCTAACAAGGTTGATGGAGTTTTATGTACACATACGCGTGTCTCCTTGTTGTCTGCTTGTGGTTTTTAAGCGAGACCAGCGTCACCTTTGCAACAGTGGTCATGCAGTTTTCCCTTCTACTCGTCCACAACTGTAAGATAAATATCAGATCATCCTTCTACAAGCTTTTGGATTACATGGTAAAGATTTGGTTGAGTTGGGTCCAACAAATGTCCTTATACTGTATAAGTAACACTGATACGTCTTGTTTGTGTCATTGTTTACTCTTACATTCTTGTCTTTCAGATGCACTGACGCTCGTCATGCACTGATACGAAAATTGTTGCCACGACTTTGTTTCTTTTCTTTGTACTATACATGATTTGACATCCTTGATGTACTGTTTCCTGAAAAATGAACAGACTACAGATTGTGGTTTTGATGCACCTGGATAAAAAAAGAGGCTTTTAAGTCAAAGTGGTGCCACGAGCCTCTGAGCACTGAGTCAGAATATTAATTCAGGCCATTTCAGACTCTTTTCTCTGACTGAACTTGTACAATATTAGATCTGACTGACTTGAGCCACTGTGGCATTTCTCACTTAACATTCAAATTACAAAATATCTCGGGGTTTATTGCCTAATTGCTGTACATGCTACACTTACAGTTACATAAGTGACGAAATGTATACTACAGCTGTGGCGTAGGTTAGCTTGCGATGCGAAATTAAAATCAATGTTTTCTCCACATGGCACACATCTGTTTCCTTTGTGCCTCACGCTTTCTATCTGCTACAACAGCACTGAGAAGATGAGACGGTCTTCATCAGTCAGAAATAAAATGAATGTCTGTGCTTTGTGCCTGTGTGAAGTCAGCATCGAGTGGACCAGTCTTACGGCATTACATTCCCTTGGGACAGTGAGCGGGTCATCTCTGTGTGCACAAAGTAGGTCTTGAGCTCGCCTTTGCCCTTGACGTTGATGATGCCTCTACAAGAGCACATGTAGCCCAGAGTCAGGAGGATACGACTCGTCTCCTCTGTCACCTACAGGGAGAACCAGATGGGTAACATTCATTTTGCTTATCTTACACAACTGGATTAACCACCTGCAGGCAAACACACTCAGCCCTCTGCAGGGATACATTTCCAAGAGCTGCTGACCATTCACTTGGAGGGAACGATTGTACTTTAAGCTGGATATAAAAGTGTTTTCTAAATCCAAGCCCTTCGATTAGTTTCAGACAAGACCGCAAAAAATATTCATGTCGATTAGCGCTGCATGCTCAGATGACATCACTGTGTTTTTTTAATCCCATCATTAAGATGTCGTATAAGCTTTCTAACAAATAAGGAGCAGCGTAACTATCTCAGAAGACTGTAGCTTCAAGACGACATGACAAGTGCATATGACAAAACATAAGTAAAACTGAGCTGCAGTTACATTTGTATATGGAAAAAAAGGAAAAAGACAGAAATGGACAGAAAAGAAAATATCCCCTGGGTTTTAAAATTAGGGATTGTCAGTAAAATGAGCACAGGATGGGAAATAACAGTATGCTCCCTTCAAATGACTCAACATTTCTTATTGTTGCCGCTGCACATCTTGAAATATCATCAGGCAATCTTGGAATGCAATTGAAAGCGCTGCAGTTGAGCTACAGTTGTGCTACACTGCACAGCAGATGGCTCCATCAGATGTGTGCAGGCTGTGAAGTGTAATATAGCCCTCTGAAGACTGAATGAGTCTCACAGCCACACACCAGGCAGGTGGAAAAACACTTCACATTATCGGTGCTCAGGCCGTTTGCAAATGTAAGATTTGAAGATGTCATATAACGCTGAGATGATTTTGATGTCCTTGCTGTCACAAACTGCACGAGCAGAGGGAGTGTTCATCACTCAAACATCTGCACTGACATTTACAATGTCTACATTTGAAAAGGAAACAGTCCTGCTGGACTGGAGGAAATATTGTCATAATCTTCCCTCTGTTCCTGAGTTATATTGTTCATCAATAGCCATAAGTGTTTTTGCAGAACATTATGATGTCACAGTGAAGTTGACCTTTTGTTAACCTAACTTGTGTCTTCATGAGGTCATGTTGACCTTTAACTTCTAAAGTCTAGTCAATAAATCCATGTGGATGTCTGAGCCGAATGTAAAGAAAACAATTCACGTAATTATCTTGTGCAAGATCTGAAAACACAAATACATTAAAAAACTATAAAGGTTTTTTTGCCTTTTTCCTCTTTTTAACAAGTCTGTTGACTGATAAAGCACTTCACCTCAAATAAATACCACTTAAAGATGTATTAGTCAGAGTAACAGACCTTTTTCTCATCAGATATTTTGGCCATAGCTGGAAAACACGAGTGTAACTACTGCCATTCACAACAAGTACATTCCATCTAGGTGAGCCAGGAACAACACGGTGAATGAGGCTCTGGTTCAAAATAAACGACTGTGCACCCACAGCGGAATAAGATATGCCAGACATTACAGCCTAGTAGGATCATGGGATTTGGCACAAAAAAAAAAAAAAACAGAGCATCACTATAATCATCCTTACTTACCTGTATTTTCCCCAGGACTCCAGTGCTGTCCATTCTGCTGGCTACATTCACTGTGTTCCCCCAGATATCATACTGAGGTTTCTGGGCTCCAATGACTCCAGCTATCACTGGACCATGGTTAATACCTGACGGGGACACACAAAGTCAGGGAACATTTCAGCTCAGTGTTTGTGTCTGCACCATATTTACTCTGTTTCTTCACATTCACAATCTTCTTTTTCATCTGAATGAGAAACTGCCATTACTACTTTTACTATTTTTATTTCTGTACGATTATCGAAACAGTTAGGATTGATGAGACATTTCTTTGCTATTGAACACACAAATATTTAAATATGTAACATAAGTGATGAGTTATGAAAGAATCGGTCTTTTTGTTTCTGATTATGATGTAATACATGAACAATGTTGTTGTAGCTGTATTAAAATCCATTTTTAATATTAGTGATTAATTATTGAGAGGAGCTGGAGCACAGTTCCAAAAGGCCTTTAGCAAAAGACCTGCTGCTTCCAGAATAAACAAAGCTTTTCACAAGATTTCATCAGAACATGAGATGAAGTGGAAGCTAAATGCAGCTGAGCTCTTAATCCCCAACACTCTCAGCACCTCTGCTAAGCAGGCTCTAGAGCTTTTCACGGCACTAAGATGACACTGGGTGTCTCTTCACTCTGCCGTCTGAGTCAATTTTCAGATTGCTGGAAATTGCACTGTGGACAAGTGCGCAAGCAGCACACACAGGCACACTGCCACTGGGTTTGTCCAGTCCCAGTGGGTGGGGACTTGTATCCCTCTCTGATGGAGCGTTTTAGGCCCATCTGGAAGCAGCAGGGATGTACAGTCACACACGCACACTGCTGAGTTAATGGACCATCCCGTGCTGCGATCTTCACAGACAGGTTGAAGGTATCGAACTCTGACTGACTGCACGCAGGGAGCTGGGATCTGCCTGTCTGCTTTTCTAAATTCTCCCTCTTCTCTTTTATCAGTCTCTCTCTCTCTCTGCTGTAATGTTGCCATGACTATAGCTACGTCTTGCTGACATGAGTTTTATTTTCTTGTTGTTTAGATGTGTACACACCTCGCTCGGTTTCTGTTGAGGTTGTAAAATTACCTGCACAATATACTGGTGCTCTAAATAAAAGACATCTTTTATGTGTCCACAGCAATACCTAAAATATAACTGAAGCAGGTACAGCCAAATCTACATTCAAATGTTTTAAGTAAACCTTGTGCTATATACAGAGACTACGATTCTAAATAGAGCAGTGATGTCTGCAGGGTTAAAGAAAAGTCAAAATTTCACAGTCAACAAAAAAGAAATTGAACAGTATGCTAACAGCATAGACTTGTAAGCTGGAAGCTACAAGCCAGTTACACATCCAAAACAGTTGTATGCCACAGTGCTGCTGAACTTTAAGCCTTTAAAACAAGAAACAAAAACAAGCCTCAGCACTTTGCTTTTAAATGTCGCTTTCTTGTGTAACTCACCAACTCTGAGTTTGAAGTCGTTGAAGGAGTGTTTGTTGATAACATCCAGCTTCCCCACCAAGGCAAAAGCAAACTCTACCATGGTCCCTATGTGCATGTACTGCCTGTCATGTTCCTGAGGAGCAGTGAAAAAACAAATGTAGCAACTTGATTTTGTGGCAGTTGCACAAAAAAGTGCTTGAATCACTTAACAAAAATGACGTGTGATGAGTCTACCTGTGATGTGTACTCAGACCCAGGTGATGCATTCAGCCCAGTTGCAGCCATATACGTGCTGCCAATGGTCTTGATCTTTTCCACACCACTGAATTTAGGTTTGGACAGCAGCTGCACACACAAATAGAGGAGAAAAAATAAATGAGACAGTGAAATCTTGTAAATGTACATCTGTGTGTATAAGGAAATATGGATGAATTTGATCAAAACATTACTGTCATTCCCTTCTGCCAAAGAATATTCACATACCAATATATACAATAGGTATCTTACACACAGCAGTATCCAATTATATATAACTATAATAAAAGTACTGCAGCTCTAGCACTTCTGCTGCATGTGACATATTATGAAGGTTGCTGGAGTGAGAGTTATTTACCTCATCAAAGTCTGCGATGATTTCATTGAGGAGCCTGAGGCACTCCAATCCCTCCTTGTTGACGTCAGATTCTGTGTAAAACTCTTTAAAGTCTGGGATAGAGGCGAACATGACACACACCAGGTCATAGGACTGGTGATACAGATCCTGCATGACAGACAAAATACAGACTTCAGATTAGACAGCTGCAACACAATCTTATAAAACTGATAAAACACAGGTTTTCACAGAAGTAATTCTGGTTAACACATCTTAGACTTGAAAGAATCAAAGTACTACTTCTCAGTGGGGCTACAGTGGCAGACAAAATGTAAATAAAACCAGACAGACAAAAATGAAGGAAGGGAAATCACCCAAACCACCACACATGTACCAGCTGCTCTAAAATCCATTAGGAAAGCAACTTGTTCCTGGATCCTGTTCAAATTTTGATTCAGATAATTTTCAGCAGAAGCAGATTTGTAGTTAAACTCACATGTCCTCCAGGATACCATGTCCTCTAAACTTCCTAATATGAAAAACTTCACTTTTCACAGTTTAGTGTGAGAGGCACTCAGTGGATATAACAAGATACAAAAGGATGAAGGACAAAGTGTCACAGTGAAGTCAGCAAAAACAGCTCAACCGGCCATCGGTGTTTTGTCATCAATATAGCTAGTTAATGATAAAGATGTTAACACCTGAATCTTACCACTAAATCTTTCAAACAGCCAATGAGTTAATTTACAGCTTTTTCCATTCAAAACAAATAACTAAGTACTTGTTGAAGTAACTGTTTTTTGAAGCTTCACATTTTCTGTAGAATCCCCCTGCGTCTCATTATCTCAAAATAAGACCTTGCTGTAATACCTCTTACATCTACATTGTATATCCTGAGAACACCCGATTTGTTTTTTGGATGGATTAAAAATACACATGCTCAGCTAAATTAAAAAAAAAAAAAGTACATTCATTGTTTCTGATCTATTGTATGGCTTGAAATATGGATTTTGTTTGGGGTAAGATGCTTTTGCAGTATCTCATCATAGCTAATTAATGTAATGGATCATGGCATTTAGCCACTGGCACTGCAAGACCTCTGCAAAACCACATTACATCAGTGCTGCAGCTGTTACTCTGAGCACAATTTGCATGATCTTACATATCAATAATGGAAAGAAAACATCAGAAATGCCGACCTCATTCTTCCAGTTGCGTGCCAGGAAGTGTTCTGCAACGTGTGCAGGCAGGACATTTTCCAGCAAAACCCGGTTGAGATTCTCCATGGTTTCAATCTCCTCGCACTCTTTCTTGAACTTGTTCTTCCACAGAAAGTCTAACCTACAGTAATATTCATTCTGTTACAAGAGGACACAGAGGTGAAGAGACTGAAGGTACAGCTGTACAGCTTGGTTCCATCAAGTCACAGAAAAAAACAGCTACAAGAATTGACACCACCAAGGGAGTTAAAGACAGAGAAGAAAACATTAAAAAAGAGTGGGCTTCTTTTTATATTATTACAATTTCACTATGAAACCCAAAGAATTATCATTAATGACTGCTTTTAGTTAAATAACATATAATGAAAGGTACCAGCACAATAACAAGACTTGTGGGATCATACAGTGAGGAAAGCCAGAGTAATTTGTTTTACAAAGGTGGAGGAAAACACTGCGGGTACAATAATGTGGCATTTCAATTTCTTCTGTTTTGTCTGAGGTGCTAACATGCCAGCTGCTCTATGATGAATATTATTTAAGCCAGTTCCTGAGCAGTACAGGAACTGATCTGATTAAGACAATGCATGTTTGTGAGACAATCTAGCAGGAAAATGATCAAGCGGAGAAAGTGATATGATGAATGTAATTACTTGTTAGTGGCAGAGAGAAGGTGGGGGTGCAAAGTGTGTATGCACATCAGAGCAGTATCTGCGAGACTAACTAGATATTAATAAAAGGCATTTTGTTTTTGTTGCACCTGGTGTCTTTTCAGTAAGTTGGGCACATCTTTAATTTGTCCTCTGCAAATACATTCATTATTCATTCAAACTTCATCTGCTTAATATTCATGTCTCGATTTGTGGCTCTGTATCAAAATCCAGCAGCACTTGATGCAGCAAGCTTGGTGTATTTTGTGAGACTGTGGGCCAGAAGCATTCACAGAAACACAAACTCCCAGTGGGAACTGATGTGGGAAAGAACCCAATTTTTCATAGTGAATAATACAGAGCACATACGTTTAGTGTCCTGTTGCGCCCAAACAGCCTCCCTGAAATGCCACCACTCTTGGAATATACAATTAATTTATTTGTGGGTGTAATAAGAGTTTAGTGTCACAAGATCAATGTAGTGTAAAGTGGTGCTTTTGCTAGCGCCTCTAAATCCACCCCTGTGTTTTGTATGCTTTCTGTAGACACAGTTCAGTCCCCACAGTGAAAAAAGCAGATCGCAGCCACGCTGCTCTGCCAGTACCCAACAGGGTCCAGGGTATTAGTTCTCTCCCATTTAATGATACACTGTGATATAAAACAGCATGCTCATTCAAGTCTATTCTAAACCATACAAATTGAGTCATACACTGCACATATGAGTTGTCCTATGTGTACTGTGTTATCTACTACATGTTCCCATCAATGCGGCATAAAAGTGTGAATACGTGTAATCAAAATGTCAAAAAAAACAACAACACCAACAAAAAAAAAAAACAGTCTTACATGGGGTTGATTTTACTGCCCAAGGCTGCATTGTAGCTGCAGAGCACAGAATTCTTATAATACATGACGGCTCCCTGATACAGTGAGTACCCTGTAGTGAGGCATTATCTCAAAATAGCAGGACGAAGGAGCACACAGCTCACTCTCTTGTACCTGCATCTCCTGGCTTGTAAATCACAAAGTCAACTGAAGGTATTGTGATGCCTCTCATGCACAGTGTGGAAGCTGAAAAGCTTTACTGTCTCATCAGCTGTGTAGAGGTGATTTTGATCAACAAGATGGATCTGCTTTTCTAGTATTAAATATATTACATTACATATGCCAGTTCCATTATATAAGGTTTAATCATGATAATACTATGTCAATATGGCTATGGTTAAGGAAGAGGGAAAATAGAGTAAGAAAAAGTAGAGGGAAGCAGCAGTGTCAACACATTAAATATGTACAGCTAGCTCTGGTGGCACAGAAGAAAAATACTCGCCCCACTGACCCTGGGTGCGATCCCCACTCACATTGCTTCTGGCGTGGCAAACATTACATCAAAGTCAATTGTTTTCATGCATGGGAGACCAGTAACAGTTTAAGGGATCGTGGAGTCCCTCATGAACAGTGTCAGATTTACGGAGTGGATATAGCATGAGCCTTTCTCTATGCAGTTTTCACATTTTTACAGACCTGCTTTTCCAGACTAATGCAGCAGTCACATAGCACATGCAAAAACAGAGAAATCATGAAAACATACAATAAACAACACTGAATCAAGAAGGCACAGGAAATAAGTGGTGAGAGAAATCAAGAGTGCGATGGTGATGTAAGACCAAAGCTGGAAACTACTTTCTCTCAGAGCTGTGGCTGTGAACATGTCCAGCTGAGGACAGACAATAACGTCATTCAAACTATTATAGTGTGGACTTACCTGTCTTGCAAGCACAAGCAGAGTGATGAAGAAGATAAAGAGGGAGATAGAGCCCATAGTCTTCAGGTCTTTGAGAACCCCTGGTCTTGAAGGCCACAGAAAAAAATGAAAGAATGCATTTGTGGGTGGAGATAGAGAGAGAGAGAGGGAGAGAGAGAGAAGAAAGAAAAAGAGAGTGAAAAGTAAAAAGTGGATGAAAGAGAAAAAAGGTATATGCGATTAACAACGTTTCATTAACAATTCAGATTGCAATCAAATGACTGACATGTTGCATGGTTGGTTAGCAGACCATCTTATTTCAAGCTGGCAGTTGTTCGACACTGTCACCTCTGCTTTGCTGCAACGAGAACTTGTTTACTATTTACATGCTGTGGCTGAGCTTCCCTGCTAGGCGGCACTCACTAGAAACATTAAGACACAATAAACAGATATTGCTCAGGATATGTAAAGATACAGCATTGCAAATACACTACAAGCTTTGGTCTTCCCATCATCATTAGACTAAAAATAGAACATCTGTCCGAGGCAGAATTAAATAGCCAACCAAGCTATAGCAACTGTGTGAAGGACCTGTACATGCACTAAGGAAGAGGTGATAAAAAAATTAAAAAAACTTACTAATTTGACTACTGTACTCATATATGCTGTCTCAAAAAAAGCCCAAAATAAAGCCTAAGACTTGCACCAGAGGTCATGTTCAAAAGAAGATTAAAATACAGACCATATATGATTTACATCTGAAATTAGAGAAATTTCTCTTTTACAGCAGTAAAGTCTCGCCGAGTGTGTGATAAGATTCAAACAGAACCATTGCATCCTAATTTCTGTGAGCTCATTTTGCATATTAATGGACTCTTGCCCTTATCTAGGGCAGAGCTCAGAATACAACAGAGAAAACAGTCAGCCCGTTCTGAACTTGCCTGGTTCATTGTCTAATCAATTCTCTAGTCACAGTGAATGGCAATGTCTGGGGGACAGACAGCAGGTTTGGGACGTGTCACTTGAAGACAAATCAGAGATGGGAAGCACACAGACAGGATGCCAGGTTTCTTCCTGCACAGACAATTTTGAGGAAACACTTCCATCAAATTTCATTGTGCCTCCAGCTTTCGATAAACTCAGACGTTGATTTTCAGGAAATGCTGCGTACTGTTAACTTCTGTCATTTTGTAAATGCCATTGAGGCATTAGATTACCCCCACGCAGCGGTGCACTATCATCATCAGCACAGTGCATAGGGAAGGTACACATCTTTCCTCAGAGAGTTTCCTTGAGCAAGTGTTAGTTTATTCCCCGCAGCATGAGCGTGTCAGGCTGCAGCACCCTGATATTTTGTAGCTGTTCAAACATGAATGTTTTTTTTGCATCCAGGCACATCTTCAATTTCTTCAAAAGGTTTCCTAAATTAACCCTAAAACCCAAACTGAGTTTACTTTTAGGCAAGTTTGAGCGGAGAGTAAATTTTAATTGGAGAAATAGTGCAAGTAATCATCTTATTACAGGTAATGTTAAACAGGTTCCTATTTTGCATGACAGCTGACTAAAGCTGTGTGAAGTTTATTAACATGGCAGGAGGGGAAACTGTATACCTCATACAATTTAGACTTAATTTGACTGTCATCCAGTGATGCTTTGTGTCTACTGACAATGAATTAGTGATGGATGCTGGGGGCTCAAGGAACTTTTGTTTTGAGATATTACATCCAAACACATTTTATTTTTAAGTAGAGCTTCCAGCTATGAATCACAAAATCTCCTCATTTTCCAGTAAAATTACAATGGCTGCTGTCATAATATCTCCTCTTGTCCTCTTCCATTTTTTGCCATTTGAAGAAGCTCCAGTATTTGTCTTTACATGATGTCATCATTACAGTCCTTGGCTGCTCAGCTTCAGGACTGGGTAGTTCACAAAATAGAGCTGAGTCATTATAAATCCTCCTTAATGTAAAATTTCTTTTGGCATGTTACAAATAAAAGCAGTCAACCAGCATTTTGACAAATACAGTTTTCTGACATATAACCCAGAGTTAAAGGAAAAGTGGTGTATATCTAGAATAGACACAAGTTAAAGCAGCATTCCTTTAATAATAAAGGCCGCTTCACTTTGCAAAAGTCAAACTGCAAAGCCATCTTGTGTGTATATTATCTTTAATTAACAGTTGTTGAAATGATAAACATATAAAAGGTAGAGAGTATGTAGTTTTAGGAGCAGGTAGATCTGTTTAGAGCTGTTAATTAAACTCTTGGTGCAGTAACAGCACACTATATTTTATTAAGCCTTATCCTGACCATAGGGAGGCAGGATTTTCACACTAATGATGTAATTTTACATCTACAGGTGGTAGTCTTTGTAGCTCGTTTGCCAGGAAATTTAACACATTTAAGACACTGAAGATACATTAAGTCACTCAAACAATTTTCTTGTTTCTAGTCTCTGTACTGAACAAAACTAAAACAAATCTAGTGAAAAGTATGCAGCCCAAACATTTTCAAAATTGTCTTCTGTCAAATCCATCCATTTGTTTTGTTCCCAGTATAGATTGTGTAGAAATTCATATAAATGTGTGGATATTTCAGTATATCACTGTCAACTAACGGAACAAACTACAGTGGTTACGCATGCCCTTTGGACTTTTTAACTACAACTTGAATTTCTGGAAACACTGAACTCATTATGCAGTTCTATTTTTTCTGTTTTATTAAGCATTATTCCTTGCTGTTAACAACCAACAAGGATATGGTGTGTAATATAAAATCAAGTAAATACAAGTAAAGCGAAATAGAAAGGTCATTCTGGGTGAATGACAGCAGCATGTCAGGAATATATTCATGGAAATAATTCAGAGTTGGCAACTTGTGCAAAAGTATTAGAAAATTGATGTATTTCAGTTGACTTTTTATCTATTAATACTGATGATGCTGCCTGTAAGTTAATTCTAATTTCATGGGGGCGTCTCCTTCTGTTTGACTAAGATGTTATATTCACCAGCTGCTGAGAATTATTACCACCCACACTTAGTCTAATAACTTCGCCCTATAACTGAAACAGTCTTAAGATATGAAGGATCTCTAATCTATCTATGCTATAGCATATTCAGTCCATGGTGAAATGTCTGCAAACAGCTCAGCTGTTGTTAACTCACTAACTATGTGGCCCAAACATTGACACCATGAGAACTGACAGGCTGTAACTAACTTGAATCATATTTTATGACTCACTCATCTCTGTTGAACAAACCTTATTACAATTCAGTAGAGACTCTGACATGTCGTTTATATTTCAGTGACCTTATAGAAAACAAGCGTCCTCTCTTTCAGCTGAAGGTGCAGAAAACACACCAAGTTAATGCGACATTTAGATCTCACTGCTCAGAGTTCAGTGTGGTTGTATTTATGGGACTATGGATTTTTTTTTCTTTGGTTACAACAGTCTAATCAGGTTTCATTTGAAGCTAAAATAATGGAGGCTACAATCTTTGGGTTTCACCTCCAAGTCTGGAAAAAAAAGATTCAAATAGAGATTGAGTGATTGACCTCCAAATTGCATTTACCATGTTCATTTTTGTTGTGTAACTTTTGAGCTACATTCATTCAGTAAGAAACTATGCAATGAAGAAACTAACAATGTAAACAAAAACGAATCCTTAAGGTAATCTGTTTTCTTTCAAAAATAAAGGTTGAATTCCCTTCATATTTTAATTGTTAGTATCTATATAAATGGTGCATGACTCTCCATGATCAATTTGAGACAGAATTAATTAGTTTTGGCCCTGGTCCTAATCCAAGTCCTATGACTGAGCTTCATCTAATACTTACATTTACATAAATGATTATTAAATATGTACCTGACATACTGGCTTCATTTTTCTCAAGACACTTGATCAAAATCTGAGAGTCCTGGTTCAAAACAATTAAGATGAAAAGCTTGAATTAAGCTGTGAGGATGAGACTCATGAAAATGACATGAGACAAACCACTACAGTTGTTGGAATTACTGGAACAAAACACTCCGTTCACTCTGATTGCGCAGTGGTGTTGGAGTGGTGGTTCTCCACACAGAAGATAATTGTTGGGAGTACAGAGGCCATCTTGCAGATAGCCCCCATGCACAACAATAGACTGTTGTTGTCCTGTCATGTTAGTCATAGAAACATTACAAACATTAATTAGCGACAGCTCATATTACCTAGTGCCACACAGTAATGTATGACATTTTAATTGGCAGAAGTGGAGGTCAGTACTGGCCAAAAATGAAAACAAGCTGAATGCTTTGCACACTACCTTTCACTTATGAGTTCAGTGATTTCATATATTTTATCAGTGTGAATGATAGTCACTCGTACCAGTCCATGAGTGCACAATTGCACGTAACAATTTTCACTCACTGGTAGTACAAGAGAAAAATGGTGGTACAGTACATCACAGTAAGTGCAGTAAAGATAGGATCTGTTGCTTAAGTTTTGATAATACCAACTGATTAATATGCCTGGCCCCAACACCAATATTTGGACTTGGAAGGCTCTAGATATTTGTGTAAATACGGTCTTTTTGGTTGACTACACTGACACTGTATACTGCATGTTTACTATGGTTTTCAACTTCCATGTATAGCAGCTTTGTGCAGAAAGTGGGTGAGGAAAAGAAAAAAATGAGAATGTGAAGAAAATATTGACATTGAGAGGAGCCAGTTTAAGTGGCTCTGGCACCTCCTAAGGTGGTCCCCAGGGTGCCTCCAGACTGACTGGAAGAAGACCTCAAGGCAGACTTTCATTCTTCTCTATAACCTTCCCTTTTCTGTTTTCTTATCACTATAAATGTCAATTTTCCCAGAATCCCAAAAGATTAATAGCAGATGACCATCTCAACATATCTTCCTTTTCATTTCTAATGCTACCTAACCACTACCTTCACCCATATTGACCTGCATCCCTCCGTCACACTACATTCAAAAATTTCTGTTTGTCATTGTACACCTACCTGTCCAGGCTTCCAGTCTTGTACAGGAATCTGCTATACTCATCCAGGAGGGAAGCGTGTGTTTGCAGAATAATGACGTTGTAAACCACAACAGCTGTCAACATAATAATCATCTTCAGCTCGTAGTTTATCCTCAAGAATACTGAGCAAGAGATCAGGCCCAGGATGCAGCTGTAAATTAAATACTAGAAAAAGAGATATAGAGACAAATGGATGGTTGACTTATTCAAAACTTATCAAAGGAATTTAATCAATCTAATGAGAAACGTGATTCCAATTGTGTTTATCTTCACTTACGGGAAGGTAGAAATTGTTTTTGCCAGTTCCATTAGAATAAAATAGAGTTTCATTGGATGAATTGTAAACAGGAACTGGAGCCATCACATCATCTTCCAACACATCATCTTCCAAGAAGAACTGGTAATAAAACAAACAAGTGCAACAACACAAAATCAGGAGAAAAAAGGGTTGACTATTTTTGGGCAGAGCTAAAAAACAAAAACAAAAAAGGTAACCATTTAACTCCACCAGAAAATCAATCTCACTCACAAAACACTCACTTGCCTTGCACGTCACTATGCAAAACTACATTGTACTTGGAGGAGGAAAATAGAATCTTGTTAGGTAAGAGGCCAATAGTGACACCCATTCAATAATGTCCTTTAAAGTGAACCTGCAGGATAAGATGAGGATTGGCTGCCTCACTGAGCAAAGCCAAGTTAATTTGGTTCACCGCCCTGAGTGAATGACCCACGTCAGGCGCAAAACAAGATTATAATCTCTGGAATCGATTTGGGTGAAGGTCTAAACCAGGGTCCTGACACTGTGCTTTATCGTGCACCTTCCCCACAAGCCTCAGGCCACCATTCCGCCTTTATCCAAGCCTTTTTATTTTTGTCTATTTTCTCTCTATAGAAATAAACATCAATCAGATTAAGCAAAAATAAAAATATAGAATAGACGGGAACAAAATCATGATAAAAATGTTGTGTACAGTATTGACTTATCATTACATGTAAATCATGTTGGTGCTGTTATGCAGGGAGGCTAATCTACTGTGCTGAATGCGGCAGCATATGGACTGCATGACAAAACAATGCAAAGAATTGTTTGAATACAATATTAAATTACAAACATGAGATTAAAATGATATTTCCTCCACAGCACCTGACAATCACTGAGACGATACTGTGGTAAGGCATTTTTTTATTATGTGGATAAAAATAAGGATTTTTTATGTTAAGTCTGAAAAATAGCAGTATTATTGCCATCCTGTTTCTATCTTACATCCGTTTGTTTACATCACCAAGTTGTAATAGTCAACACGCATTGTATTACTTTCTACTGACATTGCAGTAACAAATTAGGGAGTGTCCTCTGAAGTGTTATACTTTATAATAAGTGAATCCCTAATTGGTGTTATCCTTCCCTTACAGCATTATCTGTACGTAAAAGCTTACCATGTTGAAGACTGCCATTACGAGTATTAGAGCTGTGGTTGTCATGGTGAGAGTGATGCGGGGCCATGGCTTGTTGGCAATAATGACTGATGACCTCAGCAGCCACATCCAAGACGTTGAGGCGCTTTTACTGCAGTGCTGCGGGGACATGAGCACACAACACAAAAATTCAAGAATGCATGAGTCAAGGGCCCCAGGAGACTAGAGAGCTGAGATATTAAAGGTCGCAAACACATTCAAGCTCATGTGAACTGCAAAAAAGTAAATAACGTGCTTTTGAAATGATAAAGGCCCAGCATATCTCTGAATTGCTCACTACAGCCAACTGAAAAGGTGGTGCACGGTTATGTAAAGAGGGGTCCTCTTAGCTTGACCATACATGCTGTAATAAAATTTTCAAGCTATATGCAATAACAGTGCAATAAAGATGACCACTACACATAATTCTATTATATATATAATGATTTAAGCTTTGACTATATACACAAAGCCTTCAGTTTGACACCAATGATGATATTCTTTGATCAGAGACGAGCAAAAAGCTAAAGGGGTTCTTAAACGTACTTCCCTAATCAAATCAGTATGACTGAGGGCAATGTTTGTAAATCTTTAAGAGAAGTAGACACTCTGAAATCCTACTCCTCATTTTAACCCAGCAATATTAATTGACAGATCAAACACTACAGCATTTTGATGTTAATATCTTCATACAATGTTTATTACTGTGTCTTCATTCACACAAAGTGCTATCTGCCCAGGCTTCAGGAAACGCTCACTGGGTCCGCTACAGTCAATTAGTTTTCATGTTTGCAGCATTGCCTTTGGCTGAACGTGTTTCATTGCAAGACAATGACAGTTAAAAGTCCAAATCGTTTGCCCGATCATCTCAGTGCAATCTCTGAGCATCACTCCAGCTGAACTGATGTGACGTTTGAGTAGCTCAGAGATGTGCACTACAATACAATAAACTACAAATGACAGTCTGTATTATGCACAAGCAGGACTACAAATAATGTATAGCTCGTGGGACACGTCATTTTGTTTTGAAGACAACATGGCATTTGCAAACACTTTCCATCTCCAGGCCAGGAGAGAATATAATAGTATGTGTGAATTAAAAATTAAACACATATCTAAGAATTAAAATACAGAGAAAGGCAATCTGCCAGGGTTGAGTCAAGTACAAGAAGTAAGTTTCAGTCACAGAATCAGAAAAGTGTTCAAGTGAGTAAATCAAAAACACATGTTTGACCCTTCAAATGTTAGCTCAAGAATTACTCCCAATATAGTGGCAAGGTTTTTGCACAGAATTCTAGTGGTCAATACCTTATTTTGTGTTTGACAAAGAAGAAGATACATGTGTAGTAAAGCCTATCAGTACTGTTTTGCTGAAGCATTGAAAAGTCAACTGGCTGGTGTCCCTTTTTCAAATTCTGATTTGAAGTAAAATTTTATGCAAATATGTGTAAATCTTAAGTCTACAATGGTTAGAAACAATTTCAAGTTACACATACATTTAAAAATCAGATTCCAAGATTGAAGTTACTGAATATTTCACATGTTGACTGAAATATCAAGCATGTTATTATAGATAGGTAATTGAAATGCTTTATTGGGATCGTTTCATTGCTGAACTTCTTGAGACGAAGCTGGAACAAAGAAACTGATCGTTGCATTTCTGCAACACTGTGCCAAGGAAGAGGCATGCATCTTTATTATGCAGCCTTATATTCTTATTCATAAAGGATCCAATAAATTATTACACAAAAACCCTAGGATAGGCTTTGATGAATGTCTGCAAAAAGTAGGGAAATATATGACACAAACTAAAGCAAAGACCCTGCAACACCAAATAAAGTTAAGAAAAAGGCAACAGGAGGCTTCTCAACTTTAGCTATCAAGTGCTGTGTTTTGTTTTTGAGCCTTGGGCAACATCCATGGGGAACTCAGTTTAGAGACAAGAAAGAGATCCTCACTTCCAAAGAACTGAAAATCAGACATCAGACGGGTGGAATAGGTTGTATAGGCCTGCAGCTTATGGAATTTTAGAGAACTTTTAATGTTTTAACAGTCATCTCTTTTTTTTTTTACCCTTAATCTTTTTTCTGATCCTTTCATTTATTTTTGCACAAAAGAGAGTTGAGGCAGTGTTTGATGCCCTAGACTATCTTCCAGTGGCTAGATATGTCTGTAGTGACTATCTATACTGAAATGACACCGCCTGCTCTTTTAAAAGGCCACATAAAGGCTCTGTTGTCAATGGCACTGTTCGACTATATTTAAGGGGTTAAACCCCCATCAAGATTACCATGAAATTAATTTAGCCTCTTGAATTAAACAGCAAACATATAATAAACTACATATATGCAGTAGTAACCACTGCACAGCAAAATCTGGAAACAAATGACTGTGCTCCACAGATTAAGATAAAAAATTGTTTTGTCATATGACATTTTATCCAAGCATCACTGCATTTTTGTATTGGCCTAATGTTAAGAATTCAAGAATAATGGTATCTTGAAGCATGCACCAAAGCAGCTGTGTGAATGGGCTCTCTAAAGAGCAGGAGTAGGGGTTGAGGGGATGACCAAGAAGCACCTGTTTAACACAGAGGCTCAAGATCAATTTTTAACACAGTGTCACACCAAGTACTTGTGTTAAACCAAGGGGCACTTGAGCCAACAACAAGGGCCCTTAATGGGCTGTTGAGATGACCAGAGGGGCACTTTGGCCACTCATGTGTGTTTAGTATGATATTAGGACAGACATTAAGTACCGAATCGCCTCATTAGAGAGCAGGCATATCCTGGTTAAATACAGGTTTTATTATAAAATAGTGATGTTAGCAGTAACTGGATTTACTCACCAGGAAATGTCCAATGAAACATATGAAGAGAATTAACAACAGGATAAGGAAAGCCATAGCAAATGATATTCCTAAGACAGTTGTCCTAAAAAGAAAACAAAAACATATACCATGAGTTCACCAAATTTTGTTAAGTTTTATGTTTCTCTTTGAAATGTAATTAGCCCTGCTGTTAACTCAGAAATAATTGTCAAGGCAAAGACACAAGCAAAGTCTACTAATGTATGTAAGTAAAGAATTAATATGCTGTTTCACCCACCAACAAAGAGTAAAACATTATTAACAGTAATCTTTCTCCAATAACACACGTACTTGGGGAGGACGAGGACCTGCACAATAAAAATGCAGAAAAATATCAAACAGGCGCAGGTGACGTAGTATTTGAAGGCAGGCAAGGTTGTTGCTCTGTACTGAAAGAATAAAAAGAATGTCAAGTTTTAGCAAAAGGCTTTTAAAATGGATACTCAAGCTACTTCAGACACACTTAAGTGTATAATCAAATAAGTGCAGGCAAAAAACATGCAGTGATAGAGGGATATGTTTTTTTTGAAAAAACTACTCTAGTAGACACATCTACTGCGCAGTGAATGATGCCAATTTACTGAGATTGCCTCTTACCTCCTTCTCCAAGGATTTGTTATGAAAGAATAACGATATTCTTTGGATGTCCTCAGACTTGAGCCACTGTCTAGAAACATAAAGAATTATAGAAGTTACAGAAAGGATAAAATCTATTTGAGTTTTTTATGTGAAAAGTAAATAAAGCTCCTGCAGCAAATATACAAGGAGCCCAATGTTCTTCCACTGTTATCACACTATTACATTTTTTTTGTTTCATGGTTTTTGAAAGTAAATAAACACCTTGAGGTGCATGGTGTGTTGACTGATGAGGAAAAAAATGAAATGAGTCAGTGAATCAATATGTGAATGAGTAGGGCATCGAGAGCAGCTAAGGAAGAAGGGGAGAAGTTTCTTTCAATGTACTGTATCCAAACCATTAGACCCTAGAGTCCAGATCTAAGCCAGCCTGAATTTTCTGCTGTCTTACTAAAGTAAAACATCATGTCTGATGAACAGAAACACAAAGCAAAACCACATGTGATTGCAAGGGACCTGCAGGGTGGGTTAGCTGACACGTGTTGTGGTTGTGGTGGTGCGCCATTGCACTATGAAGAATTGATGCACTGATGAACACGGACTCAAGAGTCATCAGGCAAAAGTCTTACCCGTGACCTCATAACAAAAGTCAAAACTTGAAACATGCTGATTGATGGGGATATAGCTAAAAGTCTTTGGCACTGCAAGGTAGCTGGGGCACAGGAAACAATACGCCAATATTAAGTAAAAATCTAGATGGAAATGTGATGTCAGTCAAGAAAGCCAAATTGGCTTTAACAACAGGACAAAAGTAAACCTCAAAATTCACCTTTGATGGTTCACAAACATTTATACACTGTATATACTATACGCTGTAACTACTGTTTAAATTTTTCCTATTTTTAAGAGTGTGGAGTAAAAGGTTGTAGGGCCACAATCGTACTCGACTTTTACAAACAAGTATAACTATAATTTTAGAAGACAGTAAATCTATATTTTTTTCCACAACAATTTAAAAATTGTTCATATTTGCTTTTCATGGAGAACCTTACTTTTGTGAATTTATCCCATCAAAGGTCCTAATCATCCTCTCTTTAAGTTCCTCCTCAAATCTTTTCTTCTGAGACTTTGTCCTGTAACAAGAAAGCACAGAATATCTTTTAAGTTCACATAATATTAGTCACACACATCAAAGCCTCTAGCTAAAGTCTAGTCTTATTAAACATCTTGTCGTCTGTCTCTGTACTGTTAAGGGATGAGGATAATCCTGCCAAAGAAAATTGTGCTGGAACTGTAAAATGAGCAGCTTGCCTTTCTGATCTTCTCTGAAAGTGATACTGCCCCATCGGCACATCCTAGACAGCGGAAGAGAAGAGAGATGGGTTACAAGCTACAGCTGCACTTCCCCATCATCTAAATCACAACTTATGTGAAGCAAAAATTACATACGGCAGTGTTGATCCTCCCATTCTCATTAGTCATGCTGTCTCTGTGGTGCAGGTTGGCAAAGGGCTTGGCTGCTCCCCACGACTCCAGGTAGCGGGTCATCCTGACGGAGGCCCTCATCTTTGCTCCATCTGAAGTGTGTCTGGGACGGTAATGATGCTGTGGGCTCCGACGCTCCACCTGCACATTGATGGATATTAAGTTAGAGGAAGAAGGGGAGAAGTAAGAATTTTCATAGTCAAATATGATTCGTCAGATTCTGCCTTTAGTCGACTAATCATCGAATCATGTTGTTTTATCTTCATTGATTCTTGATCTCATTTGTGTCTTTTTCTGCTTCCAGAGAAAAGAGCTAAGACACCCAAATAAACAAATTTGATTCTTCAGTTGGCATAAGATAATAACTGGTCAGTCTCCATCCATCTTTTTCCTTGTCTCATTCTTTAGGTTTGTGTGCACGACATGCATCACTGTCTCTCTTTTGGGGACAGTGAAGCGATGAGTATGGTATAATAAAGTATAATAAACTTTCGGCCTGAATTCAATTTCTTCTTTTTTTCATAACCACATTTTGCAGCGATTTGACAGTGAGATGTTGATGTATCAAACATATACCAAACATGCTATGGTACCTTTGGATTGATGACCAGATAAGTGACTACTCCATGCTCCTTCAGGTACGGGTCCCTTTCCTTTCCATCCCCATCTTCCACTTTATAGGCGCCATTCAGGTGCTCTAGAGTCACTGAAGTGATGTGGACTCGTCTGACAATGAACAGTTGTGACCAATCAACAAACAGATTTTAAGTGAATACCTTCAGCAAGGATCAACATTAACCAACCAGACAAAACTGATGCCAAAAACACCAACAAAAATGAGTGCCTCCAATTTATTTAGAGTTCACTCACCCTGGTACACCTCCTGCCTCCATATGATTGGCCAATGTGACATCATGTGACCACACATCATACTGCCATTTCTGAAGTCCAATCACACCACAAAGGACATTCCCTGAATGCACACCAACACGCATGTTGATGTCAACCCCTGTGGCATCTCGTACTTTCCTGTCATATGCAAAAAACAGACTTTTATTAATATGGGGTAATGAAAAAATGATCAGCCATAACTTGCATCTATTTAGGGTGTATGAAAACAACTGAAACAATGGAAAAAAACGAGTGCGATGAAAACTTTCTACAGTATTCAGTTTTCAGAGCAAAACAGCAATGCTACTCTTGATTTCATGTACTGTTTGTAACCCAATTAAAATGTGCTTTAGAGTCTTTCAGTTAAAGCTGAGTTAACGGACAAGAAAAAGCATGAGCAAATTTTCAGTACTGGGCTGTACAGAAGTGTCATTCTTTAGCAGCACTGTAACTGGCACTTACTTGATGGCCTCACACATGTCCAGACCCATTTTCACACAGTTCTTAGCATGGTTTGGTAGAGACTCTGGTAGACCAGACACACAGTAGTAACAGTCACCAAGGATTTTGATCCGCATACATTCATTCTCCTGCACAGACATGATATGACATGTTATCATGCAAAGAAAAAGCAAAGTTAGCATTTTGTTAATATGTATTGTTTGGTGTCAGGATCCAATAATTAAATATATACCTTGGCAATTTGATCAAATTTGCCAAACAGCTCATTCAGCATATGCACCAGCTCTCCAGGGGAACAGTCACTGGCCAGCCGTGTGAAACCTACTATATCAGCATACAGTATACTAGAAATGGAAAAATTGGGAAAATATCTATCAATATACTATAATATAATGGATATTTATGTTTTCCATGAAGAACTTAAAAACAACTACATACATACATACAGTATCAGATGACAGTACAGCACAAACTGCTTGGTTACATGAATCCAAATAAATGATACATACCTGACATTAGTATGTCTCTGGACATAGAGGTTATGAAAATTGTTTGTGTTCTCAATCTGGCCAAAGTTTGGACCCTTCAGTCTCTGGATGATCTCAGCTTTCATCACACGGGCGATATGAGCTGGCAACAGTGACAACAGGAGACGTTCCTGATAGCAATAACATAAAGGGAGCATAAGTAGTACAAGGATGGTTAGGGAAAATTAAGGTAGACAATAGTGAGCTTATCTTAAAGCAATCAACGTTACAAAGTTTCATATAAGACTGCATGTTAGCAACCACAGATGCCAATTCTAATATATTTTCTGTTAAAGACTCACTTCCCCAAAGATTCACTCTCTGTCAGTGGAATTACAAAGAAAAATGTGATTAGTGTTGAAAATGCAACAAAAATTTGACTTTCTTAGCGAAGTCAAGGATTTGACTTCACTAAGAAAATCCCTAAGAGAATCCCTCAGAATCAAAGTTTGGATATTTATGAATGGTGAAATGAAGTAAGTATAGTTATGAAGGACATTCACTTTACACTTAAATTGTTCACAAATTAATATTTAATTATATTTGGCCCTAACAAAATGCTGAGGCATTAACCTTACAAACCAAGAAGCTGTGACCATTATGTCACCAGCCTCTATCAAAGCTTTAATTCCAAAGGGAAAGTTGATTAAGCAATACATTGTGTTGGACTGAATAGATTTTTTTTTTGTTACCATGCTCATTATTTTATGGCCAGCCACCAGAAGACAGACTCAGCTCTTCTTCTTTCAAGGGTAGCTTAACTAACTCCATGTTTCTCTCTGAGGCAACAGTAGGTTTTGCTCTCAGCCAGTTGAGTAATTAGCAAATAAAACTCATCTCAGGATGAAGAGAAGTTCAAGACTGGAGCAAACCCTTAATTAAACTAATGTCACCTCCAACCTGGCAGGTTTTCTGCACTATTGATCATTTCCCTGTGCGGTTGCCAAAGCTCAAGGGGTTCTATCTGGAGGAAAAGTCCATGGTCACTCCTCCATCAGGACTTTTAGTTATGATGAATTCACATAATCCCCCTTGGACCACTTACCAAAAATGTATGCACTCATGCACTGCAGGGCACTTTGTACAAGCTATGTTATGAGTGCAATGAGCACCCAAGAGAAATATCTCTCAGCAATGTTAGAGAAAACACACACTTGGCCGCACCATTTTGTAAGCATTTGTTCGTTATGTTCTATTTATGTTCCAAGTGCAATAGAGTAAGAGTTGCTCAGAATGCACAGTGCAAAATATTTGTTTCTTTCAATTTATGTTGGTGATATTTAATTTGCATTAATTTTCTAGTTACATTAAAAACTATGCAAAGCAATGTAATTTATTATGTTATAGACTTGAACTTGACATTCATACTATTAGGGCATTTTATAATTTAGTTTTGAGCTTTTTGTGAGAATTTCTCTGGGGCTCACCTGAAAGACTACCTGTGAGTCCCAGGACTCATAATGTTGAAAACTACATCAGCATACAGTTACTGGGCTTATGAGTATTGTGGTAGTCAAGAAATGTGTTAGATGGTTGCTGAAAATACAGCTGTGTTTCAATGGTCCAATAATCAACAAAATGTTTCTATACGTTTCTAAATCGTGCACAGCCCGAAAACTAAATTAGACATCACTTTTTATCAACAGTCATTACCTGTTTTCCCAGACATAGTGTCTAAACAACAACACATTTGACAAGCACTGTAGGGCCACGTTATGCCAAGTGTTATTCTGAACACATGGCAAAGGATAAATTACATGGAACTACCCATAGCCA
The DNA here is from genome assembly GCA_900303245.1 of Selene dorsalis. NCBI lineage: Eukaryota > Metazoa > Chordata > Actinopteri > Carangiformes > Carangidae > Selene > Selene dorsalis. The sequence continues at coordinate 83,796 of OMNW01009260.1, forward strand.
TGTCAATACCCAAATAATGTGATCCAAAATACTGCACAGGACAAACATAAACGTGAACATGTATCAACAGTGTACATACATAGTACATATGGACCTGAGAATATCATAATTCAATCCGTAGCCTCAATTTAAAGGGACATATTTAATGTACATGAAAATATAGTTGCAGATCTACTTAGACTTGTTACCCAGATGCGCAACTTTTATCCAACAGTTATAGGATGCTTAAGGACTTTAAATACTGAGAACGTAGCACTTGCAGCAGGCTCCAGAGACTTAAGATCATTACACTAATTTAGGTCATTAACAATTACCATGTCTATAAAACACAACCCCTGACACAAATTCTCCAGGGTCTCCTTTCCTTTCTACACCACAGGAATCGAGCACTGACACCTACAGCAGAGCCCAAAAATCTAAGACACTTTCCTATTCAGTTGTGATTAAAGGGAAAGTAAAAGCTTAAAGTAAATCTTTAACATCAATGATATGACACACACATGGAATTTTTAATGAAACTCAGCTACACTCAAAAACACATTGATGCATGCTAGGAAAAAATATGCTACATAAAAATGGGTCATAAACAACTAGATGTACTTACAAGTCGTGTTTTTGCTACATTGTTTTCATTTCCACTTTCATCATCCACACCACTACATACTCAGTCACTGCCTGCCTGACTTGCACTGGTCCAATGACCGTTAAGAGTTACTGACTTTACCTGTTGTCTCTTCTCGAACTCCAGTTTAATTGGGGACTTGATGCAGTTGCAGGTGTCCTGATAGGTCTGTTTTAGTGCCAACTCCATCAGATGTTTGTGATACGCCCCTGCCATGTTACCACACATGAAAATGATAATATTGGCCAAAATCTGTGGAGGAAAAAGGGACAAACAAAGATAGTATTAGATGAATATCAGACAAAAGATACAGAATACATTAATGAGGTGAATGGAAAAATGGCACATACTTGAAAGAGAAGTTAAAAAAACCTAGGGAGCCTGCAAATTACAGATTTTTTTGTCAATTCTCACATTTTGGGGGCCAGAAGGCAAGACAACTGCCCAAATATGTGTTAAAGAGCCTTCAAAAAGTGATATTTCTATAATATGTCGTTATCTGTTATCTGTTGGTGTGTTATCTGTTCTGAATACATGAAAGTGATTCATCAAAAAGTGATTTTATATCCACTAGCCACAGTTAAAAGACACTTTAATCTACATAGATTTGATTAAGTTAAGAAGTATGGCATAAAACAACCACTGTCCAATATTCCAATATTAAAACACTAATTGGGCTTTAATCATTCTACTTCTTATGAAGGCAATGGGTTTTTGTTGTTTGTTTTAAATGCACTTCCTGTCAACATTGTACTTCTAAATCATTACCATTAGCTGCTGCAAAAAAAAACACATAATTTATTCGCACAGCCAAACAATTCACAACATCTCTGAAGTGAGACCGAATATGGAATCACAACAACTATTAGTGTCCTAGCCCCTGGCAACTGACATATTGCAGTCATGTTGACCTCTGGCATCACACACTATCTTTAAATGCAATGTGGCATTCATGAACAAAACAGCTCTTATTTCATTATTTTGTGAATCAGTTTGAAGCAAACTGTCTCCACCTGTCCATGACCTCAGTGATGGAGCAATAGAGTAGGAAGGAAAGTAAAGGGAATGAGAGCGTGAGACCTTTTTACTGACCCTGCTCAGGTGTTTATTGCCTAAAAATAGAATTGTGTATTCTAAGCATTAGCTTTAGTGGCTTGATCAGATTCTCTTCTTCTTTGTTTAACGGGAAAGAGACACAGGATTTAAGAAAAACAAACAACAACAAATAAACAAAAACAAATAAAACCAGTGACAAAGCATGTCTGCACTTCTCATCTATATTAATACTTTCCAATGAGCTTAGCTTCATTGCACACAGGCAAGCCTGTACATTCCTTTATTAGTGTGATTACAGCAAACACCACATCCCAGCACTGTCCCCAAGTGTCCATGGCAAGGCTTAAGTTATGAAGTTACTGTTAATCATAGTCACACTTGTGTAAGGATCATTGATGGTATAGATCCCACTAAGTATAATAAATCTCAAGTGTTTATACACTTGAGATACACTTTTTTGAATGAATATGAACCAAGTATAGCGAAGAATACCCAGAGCTAATGTTTAAAGTCTGAAATTCAATCATTCAAGATGACCACTAAATAGACCTGTCAACTCCATATTTTATGAAGTTCAATTGAAATGGCTTTTTTTCAATGTCAACAACTTTTGGTTGACTTCCTCTGCTTCATTTTAGTCCATCAGTCACATAATATGCTAATCTGATACATATTACACAGATAAAAGTGTCTGACTGAGCCTGCCAAGTCGAGTCTGCTCAGAAAGACTGTGCAGTGGATCAATCCTTTGGATCTTGGCTATTTGGCATTTTCTCTGATATTACCGTCAGACCACACTTCTTGTCCCACTGCTTTTGGATGATCTATAGTAGATCTAGATTTGGTAGATAAATAGAAAATGCTGATGTCCAAGGACAGCCATAAAGAGTGCCGTCTATTTAGTGTATTTTCATTTCACAACTGTGCTTTACCATCATTCACACTTTCAAGCATCCCTCATGGCAGCACTAAACAGGAAGGTCCATTAGAGGAAGCATTATGATAGGATGTGACCCAGCAATGATGAGTGAATATATGAAGTCCCAGAAGGGCTTATAAATTTGAGCTCAATATTTTGCAATTTAAAGCAAATGGACAATTTAATGTTTCTCTCCCTTCTCATTTTAAATTGGAATATTTTCCCCTCTCCCTCACACTCACACTCTTTCATGAACACGCCGATTCCTTTTCTCTCATTTGCCTGCCTTGTCTCATTCTCACAAATTTCCTGTTCACTTGGAGTCAGTCTCTCCAGCATAATGGTGACCTTACTGTCACACTGACCATTGGTAATTTGCCTTTTCTCTTTTCAAATGCTAATGTGCCCCACTGATTTACATTAAAGCACCAAGAGAATAACCCTATGACCTTCTTCATGAAGACCAAACATTCGATCTCAGTAATAACAGTCAGAGCAAAACACATTAAAGTATAAAACTGTCTACATCATTTATATGTCAGGTCACAAAGATTGTGACGACAATTGGATTCAAACAAAGAAATGAAAAGTTAATAATTGAATAAAGGGAGTTTTTTCAGACTCTGCATGAGTGAATCTTTCTTTTTAAATTGTCAAATGAGCTGAACTATTGTACTAAAGTACAAATACTTGACCAGTGATTTATGCATCTATACATAAAGTACCTCCAACTGATGATCTGCTAATACAGTGGGTCCAAAAGTCTGAGGCCACCTTCCCACTGACTTCAATAGGAAATTAGCTCACAAATTAGATTTCAGTGTATAAGGGTAAAAACAAATTTCCCATTCTGCAAGCAGTGTCAGTGCTAACACTGTCTCTTTTTTGGAAGTGAAGATCACATCTGTGTGTAAGTCCTGAATCTGTATAATACAAATTTGTGCAAGAGGAGTCTTGACTTTCTCTATTAACTTATCCAGATCAGGCCAATGGTGGTAAGCATTGTGAATATACCAGCAACATACGTGTTACTTCTTTAAAGAAAAAACACAAAGTTATTATTTTCCAATTTCCAATTATTTTCCAAACTAAAAAGGTATTACATTTAGGGACGTGGCTTCATTCAGGACTGTTTTCAACAGATAATAAATAAAAACAGTCCAGTCTTCTGTTATAGAGTCGTGTTCAAAGCATAGAGTTCAGTCAAGTACACCTAATGATTGAAAGCAGACACAGCAACATGAAACAGGGCCTTTGTAGGCTTCTTTATAAAATATTTTTCAGTAGCTGATATATTGTATACAATATGTTAAAAATCCATGATAATTTGAAAAAACCCATTTAGCTAGCTACCAATGCATTCCCTGTCGATAAGCCTGCCAATTAAATTTGGAAGCACCAGATGTCCCACATCAAGCTTTGAGTGCTCCTTTTTCATTTTGGCAGTATTCAATGCCTAGGTGACATGTACATGTAAATTATGCATCAATGCATTTTCCTGCTGGAAGTGATTTCATTTTTTTTGATAATTTTTAAACATACTGAAAAAAGGAAAGAGAGATCTGTGGGTGGTGCCGTGGTTAGCACTGTAGCCTCACAGCAAGAAGGTTGGACCTTTCTGTGTGGAATTTACATGTTCTACATGAGTTTCCTATGGGAATTCTGGCTTGCTCCCACAGTCCAAAGATGTGCACGTCATGTTAATTGGCGATTTTAAATTGCCTATGGGTGTGAGTGTGTGAGGTTGTTTGTCTCTATATGTCAGGCCTATGGTAGACTAACAACCTGTCCACAGAGTGCTCCGCCCTCACTCTATTGGCTCCCCTCATTCTTCCCAATGGACGGATGAATGCATGGATAACAAATGTATTTTCGTATGCTCAAACAAAACCCTAAACCAGTAGGTTATCAAACCACACCTTGTATATGCAAGCAGAACAGAAAAAAATCACTGTGCATTCTATGTTGAGTTTTTCTCTCTCTTTGTTTTAAAACAATTACATAAAGTTAAACCCATGTGCTTCTCTGTTAGCTGACATTCGTTAAAGAAGACACCGACAGCAATCCAGGCCATTGCAAAGGTCAGATGGCTGTGCGAAACATCCACACCTCACTGATACACAATTACAGATTACAGCATGTTCAGGCGAAGATGGCCTCTAGAGTGCTTTGAGCCATGCTGGTGGATTCTGGGATTATCTAAATTAGAGAGCAAAGCTCTATACAGGCTATCATTGTACCACCAACGGTAGAAGACATATATCTAAGATCAGCACAGAAGATGAGTTTTGCTTTAATAACCTGTTGGCTTAACATGCAGTAAATACACAGCCATAATGCATTAAAACAGAAGTTGCAAATATAGAATCAGAACAATACTTTGAAAACATTGTAGGAACCTATATTATTTCTAGAGAAAGAATCACTTTGTCAGCAAAAAACAAATAGTACCATCCTCAGATAAAAAGTGTAGAGGAAACCTTTACTTGCTTCAGGCAAAGAGAAATGAGAAACTGAAGGAAGTCAAAGTTGGAGAAAGTCAAAGACTAAGTCGGCTAAGGTTGGATTCAAATACAGCCTTTCTTCCCCAAAAGAAGTAATGAATGTACTATGCAACAGCTAAGGAGAGTTTTTGTGACATAACAGAAAAAGTTTAAATAGGGTGTCAGTGCCGTTATGAATTATTGATATGTAGCACTCAGCAATTAATAAAAAGTTTAGTTTGAAATTGTAGGCTGTGATGTTGAAACACTGTAGGCAAGCCAATCACTACAGTCTCAAGTCAGTTTTAACAAAAACAGGATACTCCAAGGTTCTACACATGTGCTGATTTAAAATTAAAAGGTAGTGACTTTGAAATGAGGGCTCTTCATATATAAAAAAAATTTTATCTTTAGGACTTGTTATCTGTCTTGGTTTGCAGATGGTATATGATCTTCAATAAATGAATTTCAATAAGACTTAGATCAGCCAACATTACTAAGCTTAATGGACTGGACAAAGTGGATATGTCAGCATGGTTTCTTCTCACTCAATACCCACTGAGCAGTTTGTATGTGCACTTAGAACGATGTATATTTGCAAACATAACATAATTATTGTCATTAATGGCTGGCATATACCTATGAGGGGACAGACTGGAATACTTAAATCTGAAATTAGAGTATATTAAAACCAACACACCTCTATTATAGGCATACTGAATATGCATGGGTGTGTTAGTGTATGTACCTGTGTGTAGGCACATCTGTGCCTTTTGATGAATTGTCTGACATTTTGGGTTATTTGATTTCTTTCTTATTGAGAATCAGATAAAAATATTACTAATGCTCATTTGTAAGGTAAATGTGGAAAAGGCAGTTGATTACCTTAGCTTACTATAAAGAACAAAAGCAAGCAGAAACAGCTTGCCTGGCTCTGTCCAAAGGTAACACATTTTTGCTGCTGTCCTAAGCAAACAAAGACAACATTTTTGTTGCCATTGGCATGGCTAAAAGGCAAATTTGTCTGTTACATACTCAATCTTAAGATGTGAAATGCTAGGAAATGATTCATGACTCAAACAGCTGTGGGACAAATGTAGAACATGTGTAGATCCGTTTGTAGAAAATTTCAAAGTACAAATACAAAACCAACTGGCCTTCTGTTGCAGTTCAAGATGTTAGTGCCTCTAACCAACAGCAGTAATTTCAAGGACAGCAGAGAATTTCTCTAAAATCAAGATCAAACCTTTGCAAATCAGTCCTGGTTTGAAATGATATTTTTGTCAAAATCCTGTTGAGTCATTTCTAGACTTGCCTTAAAGTCAGACTTGCTTTGACAGCCTGTCCTAACACAAAGGATTGGGCTGAGACTGGCATATTGAAAGTGAAACACAGTCAGAGGAAAATGCATGCATTCACTTATTTTGCTCAAACACACACATACATGTAAAATACTTCACAACAAAAGTCACACAAAATTGAAATTGAGTGATCACTATCAACATGTGGTAGCAGATTTTGAATGGTCACATTTAAAAAAAAGAAAGAAAAAAAAAGAAAAACCGTACTTCAAGCCCTGTGATCTACCTAGATCAGCCTTTGCCTGCCTTTCATTTGATCTCCCCAGCTGCCGTGGGCTAGTGCCAATGTATAATGAGAACCAGCACCCTACTAGTACAGATACTGAAGTGAGTAAGGATCAGGTTATTGGAGCCAATATTCCTGTGACAAAGGAACAAGCTATTCAGGATGCTGTTTCCATGGCACACTGAATGTACATCTATGTGAATACAGAACACAGTGATGTAAGTTATACTGCATTTGTGCCAGGTGCAAAAATAAAAAGAGACTCAATAATTTCATTTGTTATACCCTAATCCTGTATATAAGGAAGTTATAGGCATCCATGTTTTTGATCTGCAGCAGACAGAATTTTGGTCAATTCAAATGAAACTGTAGCACATCATCTTTATTTTTATTTTTTCTAATAAATAAATGATCCATTAGTATAGTGTTTAATTCCATTATGTGTTTCATTACTCACAGTAGAAATCCAAGAATAGCAATCCTAGTATTTTGTCTTGCTTGGAAATATTTTCTACCAATAATGTTTTGCTTTCCACTTTAATGATGGTATCCACTATTTCTACAAGGGATTCTCTTTAGGAGCACTCCCACTGGGATTGAGCAGTGAGGAAAACTGACCTGACGGCACAAGAGGACCTAGCACACAGTGACCATGTAGGATTCAGCCCCAGGCTGTCCAGATTCCAGTTTGCCCATTCTACAGTTGCACGATAGAGTAATTGTTACTGGAAATCATATAGCAGTGCCATCACAGCAAAGTTCAGACTCAATTAAGAATGCTTGCAAATGTTTAAGTGAAGGGACAGAGATGCAGAGAACTTGATAACTAGGATAGACCTCTGGTTGTACATGCTAACTATACCTATTTAGGTACATTGTTTTATATGTTAGTTACAGATTATTTATCCTTACACACTTACAAAGAAAATGTTTTTTTTCTTGAAATGCAGGACAACATATATTCTGAATATAACTAGTCCATTTGCTTTATTTTTATGGAATGGTTATTACTGTCCATGTGTTTGGAGAAGTTTAAATATTACAGTAAGTGATTTTTCAAAAAGCTGGACTGCTCATTCTTGTGAAGATTTGGACTCAGGTGGGGACGGTTGAAAGGGTTTGGGAGTAGGTGGACTTGGTATCTACGACGACAGTAATCACGTGAATGATACAGCTACCATAAAACTTTTATTTTCAATATATGCTGCAAACAAATGTATGGTTGTTTTAATGGAAAAATCAATAAAAAATGTTGAAGAAATAAAAACAAGCTGGACTGCTGAACAACCAATGAATCCTTAAGTGGGGCTTGAAAAGTCTCGCTCAAGCGGTAGTCATATTATATGATACAAATTGTACCATAAAGATGCATGGTGATTTGTAATCAATTCTTTCTTGTGCAGGCAATTGTGTAATACAGACGACAAACATCAATATGTATGGAAAAAGTGTTGAGTAGAACAAATTCTCCGTAGAAAGTCATTGAAATGAAGACATGGTTAAGTAAAAGTTATTAAATCTTTCGGCATGCTCACAATGCCCTCTGAGGTTCGACTAAATTAATCACGCTAAATTACTTCCTGGTGTCTGAAATATATGAATATCAGTGAGGCACGGTTATTGTGACATGCTTGTTAAATTAATGTTTCCTTTATGCATTAGCTGGAAGTAGTCCTGGTTGAATTAGCAATCACTGACTTTTGGGACTTTTGGGAATAGTGAGTGACCTTTTGGTAAAGTATTTAAAAAAAAAAGCACATTAGGATTTCTATCGCTCACCTGCTATGCTTATTTAGTTTTAGTTTAAAGGTCACATTTGTTTGTTTGCTAAAAATATGTATGGTAAGAATAACCAGAAATGCTCATTTTAGCAGGTTGGGAAAACAGACATATCTGGAGAGGAAAACAATTTCATTAAGTTTCCATCTGTATGATATACCAAATGAAATAACAGAACTGAGAACTGTATTCACTACAAAGTATAAAACAGCTTCATCTCAGTGGTATTTCTCCTCTCTTTTCACTCTTAACAAGAAAGTAAGTTAAAATGCATACAAAAATAAAAAACAAATACAAAAATAGGAATGTGCTGCTAAAAAAAGGATGTGCCATAGGAAGCTATAACAAATACAGTAACAATGCAAAAACATTACACACAAAACTCAAAATCAAATACAACAGAAAACCTGTTGATTGCAATTCCTGCTGGTGTGGTCAAGCTAATTGTCAACTACAATATTGATCATCTTACCTGCCATACTACTGGTTCCATGTGATCAGCTCTTTTGGACAGGCAGACACTCAGCACAACGGTGTGCGAGGCTGAGGTCAGGGCACTGGCGATGATGGCGTCCCGCATGGAGAACGGCAGCATAGTGTAGACCACAAACACAATGAACAAGAAGAATGACACCTGTAGAGAGAACGACAAAGAAGATGAGCGCGATAGATGCAGAAAAAAAGAAAATACAGAGATAAAAATCTGTGTTGACAGTCACTGTGAGAAGAGAAAACCCATGACCCTGGAAGTCTGAATAACATGAACACTGCGAGGCTATACAGCCTACTAATAACAAACCCATTCCAGCCCTCTTTGGAAGATATTTGGTATTGAGAGACTCAGTGACAGACGGAAAAGGGAGGACATAATGGTGACACAGAGCATGTACAGTTTGAATATTTAGCACTGAATGGTCAACCCATCACAACATTGTCTTGATTTCTCAGAAGCAGAATTGGAGACAGTCATTTCTCACACTTCAGTCCTGACATCTTTAGAGCAGCATGTGGAGTGCTTCCCCTTTTACCCAAGGTCCACACACATACAAATAGGTACACACACATACTTCTTTATTACGCCTCCTGCTGCAGGGTTAGAGCAGCTCGTCCGCTGTTGTGCATGGACAGAAAGAGGCCAGTGTTCTGTTCTGCAGCCAGGTGCCAGTTAACCTTTCTTGAGTTATTTGCAGGGCCAGTGGGAAAGCAGGGTTAGTGTGTAGGGGGCAGTGAGATGGAAACAGGAAAGGAAGGCAACAGAGCAAGAGGAGGGGTGGTGACTGAAAATGAGAAAAACAGTAATTCCTCTGTGTAAGCTTGGGTGACTAACATACAGTTCTTCACGTATACTTTCTTAATAGCTAACTAGTGAACATAAATGGCTGCAAATACATGTATAGTATAAAAAGATCTACCTTAGAGACATGCCTGAATTAAAATTCTGCTCAAATGAGTAATATATCTCGGCATAAAAATGTAGGGAAATATTTACAGAGCCTAATCACGATCATCTTCGCAGCTAAGCAATGGTTTCCAGGTTAAACTAAAACACAGCCATGATATTTTGCATATTTTGATATTTGTATGCAGCGACTGTATGGCTGACCGTTTTTCTTTTCTAGTACATTTTAATACACTGCAGTATTAGTGCGACATTATAAGTTGAACATAAAGAACATAGCTAGTTATAACTAGCTCTTTTTGAGCAATTATAATGAATTTGTAATTCACATTTTAGAAAGATTATACATAATAATTATCATCATCACAACATATCAATGTTCTTCAAGCACAGAAAATTGCTAGCAATTAGACCGTAGACCTTGATATAAAGCAGGGTTGGGCACCTCGTGGCACAAAGGGCCATGTGGCTGCAGGTTTTTGTTCCAACACAGTTTGACCAATACACTGTCTGAAGACTGAGGTTAAATGAGTCAGGTCTGGTGTGCTGCTGCTTGGTTGGAACAAAAACCTGCAGCCTCAGCGGCCCTTTGTGGAATGAGTTGCCCATCCCTGGTATACAGTGCGTGTTAGGATGAAATTCTCCTTTTGCTATATGATAATGTGATCAATAGAAAAGCAGATGGTGACTGTTCCTTCAAGAACAGAGGAGCTGAAATCAAGAAAAAGCATCAAGAGGAGGTCAGTATGATGTACCAGAAAAACACGTTTGTAAAAAGTCAAATTAAAAGAGAAGAAACAGCTGATAACTGTTTATTCCTATAAAAAGAATAGCTTTAACAACTAGCAATTAGTAGTTATTCAAACTGTAATTTAATTTGTTGTATTAAAATAATGAACACGTCAACTTGCTGACATGTATAGTATTATCTTTTCATACAATGCAGAGATGAGAGGTGGTGACTCCTGAGAATAAAGTTCCCAGAATACAGCTCTCAATAAAAGCAAGAAAAAACTGCATCTGAGTAGAACTTCCTTACTCAATGTTTTTGGAGTGCAGCAAAAATAAATAGGTGGCACTCTGGTCAAATCCCTACAGTAAGTAAATTTGGAAATAAAGACATTTAAGTGCTGAATCAAACAAAACTAAAATGCCATAGCCATTCTGCAACCACCAGATCATTTTCTCAGCTGACAATTATTATTTATTAATGATGTCAAAAGAGGGATAAGAAAGGATGGACATACAACTTAACACATGAGAGATAATTGCTGCTAATTGCTAATTCTGGTAAATATCATCTAGCAAGGTAACATAATATGCTTACAGTCCAGAAAGCCTTTTTTTTCTGCTCGAAACTCCAATGTTACAAACTCAATCATGAAACTGTATCAAGGATAATGGAGAGGCTGCTGGGGAACAGACACCTGATTAGTTATCCTACATACTTAATACTTGACATTGTAATAAGTTAGGTGCTTTCGTCATTGTGGTAAATGCAAGCACATAAGGACCCTCTGCCTGACAATTAAGTGGACGAGGCTTTCTGTGGTCCATCAAGGTACATTCAACTCTGCCTCTGCCCATGAATCAATTTCTTGATAATGACACTAAGGGGGGTTTACAAAACAAATTATAGAGATGGAGTGTCCGATTACATCAGGCTTTTAGTCTACAGTCTGTGACAAAAATTAGTTTATAGGCTAGATTTACAATGAAGAGTCTGCGTGTATGCAAGCATGTACTATGAGTGCCAGTCTGCTATTAAATCCTTAAAAAGGCAGATATGCGCTCAGATATGCGCTTTTCATTTCGTTGTACAGACTAAATCCAAGTGAAAGGACAGCTTTATAGTAGAGGCTGGAACTAAATGTAGCAGATAAGAATTTGCTCAGTTTGTAACTTCTACAATTAGTTGGGCAGGTTGTCTTTGATCCCTGAGATACAGAACAACGTTCAGCTGAAAAATGGTATAATTTCCCCCCATTTTCAGAGTCAACCTGCTTTAAGAAAAGGATTCATCCTCTATACATGTTATCCTGTATTTCTCCTTGTCTCTTTCTTCCCGCCTCTCTTATCACCGTTGTATTTTTTCTACCAGTAGGCTCTGTCCTACTTTTGTCGTTTACCCTTTTTACTATTTTAGACTGGCAGGCCTTTTCCATCACCCCCGACTGCTTTACCCACCCCGGCTTGAAAGGCTAATGAGTATGGCTGTATACTCACAAAGAAGTGTGTGCGAGTGTCGGTACATGTGTGTGACTGAGAGACAGTGAGGGAATCAAGAGAAACAGAGAGAAGAAAGGGAGGGGGAGGGTGGAGGGTTCAGACATCTTTCAGTGAGAGGTAGAGACTGGACCACACAGATAAGCCCTTCTCCTTGCCCTCCCCAAAGAGAGAGGGCTTTGTGGGGAAAAGATAAACATCCATTTGATTTCAGGTTTGAAAAAGGAAAGTATACTGTATACAAACTAACTTTAGCAGAGTGGTTATAGTGAGCAGAACACAGCTGAGGGAAAAACCTGAGCCTTTATGCCATTTCTTTTATCTGACAGTGTACTGTACTCACAGTAGAGTTTGTAGTATAACTACTGTATCTCTTGCTCTCTTATTGTCTCTCTTTGAGGTTGTCAACGCCAATTATATGGTTATTTTTGACAGCTGACCATCAGCCCTACACAGGGAAGCTCCATCATGCCACAAGAGTTTAAAAACAAACAAACAAACAAAAAAGCATATGGTACAAAATCACTAGTTTTCGAATGGCTTTCTCCAAACCATTTTAGAAATGGAAGTTAAATATGTTCAATTACAATTGCCATCTGGACACAAGCTGTTTGGATAAGCTCCACAAATAATGTGATGTCCTGCTTTGACTAACGATTGACATACAATCTGTCTACTTTTATTTTCAACTGCTTTTTTTTAATCCCAGTATAGAAATTGTTGCCATGTAAAAAGAAGTACAGCTGTTTGAGCAATCCTAAATAACAATAGGTATCCTGTTAGAAGTTATAAAGAATGCACATTAGTATTTTGAAGGTAGGGTTAGGAAAGAAAAGGGTAAATTTAATTTACTGTAACTTGTGAAAAAATTTGACAAATACAGTGAAGGCCAATTAAAAGATGCTGGAGATTTTAAAAATATTAGAAATTGGCCACGTAACAGAAAAACACTCATCAAAAACACATGTTGTCACACAGCAAAAGATTAGTAATACAAATGACATTGACTGGTGGGTTATAAAAAAAGATGCATGGTAGTAGAAAAGAATCATTGTGCAATGGGTACAAAATCGTTCCTCTGTGGTTAATCAAATTATAAATGTATATGGTGTAGTCTAGGGATGTAGAATACCTTAGCGAATAGAGCAGTTTCTTGTCTACAAAAATAACAAATACATAAATCTGCTGTAGAAGAAACATGATTATTAGTTACATCCTGTATCACAAACCACAATCATAAATGAAAGATGAGGCTTTCAACAGTTTTTAGAACCTCAGCACATTTCCTCAACTGATTTTCTTTTGCTTTGTATTCCTGTATGCTCCTTATCTCACACCCTGAAAACAACTTTGGGAGATGGGTGTAGCTAATTTGAAAAGTCCTTGATGGAAATCTCAACATGGATTTTCATGATCTCTCTTCAAATCAAATTCTGTTTCTGACATTAAAATTTGCTGCGCTGCTTTAGTATTAGCGCCCAGTCAAAACCAAAACCATCACAACAAAATCTGTGTGCCCTTGCAAAATGGATAATGGTGACAGGATATTTACATAGTTTGTTTAATGAAACATATTTGCAAAATCCACTTCTGTCTTATGACCTACCGCAAACCATGCCATATGGTTTTTCATCAGTATCATCATAAAAGAAATAAAAGATCCAAAGATCCAAAGATCTTATTTATCAATTCATCTTCTGTCTCCATTTCATCTCCATCTTTCCTTTTACACATTTACACTGAATACATTGCCAGAAACTTCTCCATCTAGCTATACAAGTCATTCCATTATCACAGCTGTCTGTCTTTCTTCCCTTGGTACTATGGCAAGAAACATTTTCATCAACAGCACCATTGTATGAAAGACATAGGACAAAAAGCCATCACCCATAATGAGCTTAGGGCTATACATGACAGGTGAGGAGGTGGTAGGGCATGACGCCCTCCCTGTAATCACTGCTTCATTCCTGACTTCTCATTGCTATAGCTCCTCACTACAGAACAGAAAGCATTTAATTAACTTAGACTTTTACTTTGCCTCCCTTCATTTCTTCTCTCAAGCAGACATCCACTTAGCAACACCAGAGTGGCCACAGATTCTAAGACTTGGTTATTAATATAATTGGCTGATAAGCAAATACTCAGCATGCTCCAAGTCCAGGGTTACAAGGAGAAGCACTTAAACAGCATAGAGGACATACCATCAAATCTTACTTCAGACTGATATTGAACAGTATTTTTGGATATAATTCTGGTGAAACTCTTAGACTTACAAGCAAACCATACTGTAAACTCCTGTAACTCTTGTAAGGCTAGTGAATTTGATAGTTTTGTCCAGACAAATTTTCAATTATCTCTGCCTCCGACGAAAATCACATTCCATCTTTTTAAGCATCACTCACTTCACTTTGTCTGTTTGAAAAATAGAAATCATAGCTTATAAGTATACAGTAACTGGCTCACACTTAGCTTTGTTGTTTAAAGATGAATCAACTAGAGCAGACTCAAATGTGCATAGGCTGAGAATGGTATTTTGTGAGTTCAAATATAATTTGGACATCTCCAGCAACCCTACATGGCCAGCCAATTGTAACTGTCCCAGAGCAGAGATGACTGTGCAATCCTGTTAGAATGATCTATAAAGCAGCAAAAAAACACAAAAAAATTGAAAACTAAAAAACAAAAACATCTTTATTCACTCGTAAGTGTGATCATAACATGCCGTCGAAGCCTGAGAGATATGAAAAACTATTCCTTTTAGTGTAGTCATCAGTGTATCTCAGGGGATTTAAAGATTATTATTTAAAGATTTTCAAAACTGAAAGCATAAAGAAATGTGACATACATTCATGTCACTTCTACCTGGAGAGCCTCTCTGGTCTCCTGGGCAGTAAATTAAATAAAACTACAATGAAAGTACTGTATACTAAGGTGGAGCAATGTGAGAGGCCTAATGAGTCATTTCAGGATTTATAATATGGCAGCAAGCCCCTAAAACACAATGGCAGTAAACAATACTGTCTCTTAAGATAAGTGTTAATTAACATGGCTAAGATGCAGCAGTTAGAGAGCAGTAACTGCCTGTAAGCAGACAAATGGAAATAATACAATAACGTATGAATCAGGGCAGCTTTAGCTACCTTTTTGTGACAGATTTGTTCGCAACAGACATTTGTCTTGCCAAGCACTGTCAAATGAGTATAGCTTTTACATGATGAAGATCTAATGTACTGTGCAATTTTCAATGAGTCCGACTGAAGGATGCATAAGTCTGTAGCTATAAAACTGCTGTTTGTTCGTCTTGCCACATTTAACTACAGATGTGATGTTGCTATTGAGTGTAGGACACATGCAATATAGCTATGATGGAAACAGCACCATGAATTGCTAAATGTCAAACTGCAAAGTCAAATGCATTTTTATGAGTTCTGACTCATATGCTGTAGCATGATATTGAGAGGACCTCATGGGACATTATCAACCTGGTGCCCCAAGAAGCTTGAAAAATGCACGGACAAAAATAATGTATTGATTTTCACAAGCTGATTTACATCTACCAGGCCTTCCATACAGCATCTGGCTGCATTTTGTAATCAATATACAATATACATCATAATCAATATTCATGATCTGTTAGTGGGTTCTCAAAGCAATGCTATTTTATGTTACTGCATTCATGCATTTAGGGATGACTGCCATATGGTGTGAAGTTCTAAACCTTCAATTTGTCAATTCTAGCAGGAGGTATATTGGTAATAATAACACTGGGGAACACAATTTTTGTTGAGTTAGGTCTGACAGCTGTTTTTAACTCATTTTTGGTTGCGGAATCCAAAACTTATCTCAGTTTTTCTCTATCATGTCAAGTGAACTATAGGATCCCCGTTTTCTTAAAAAATATGAAAAATACTGTATTTAAATTTACAAATATTGACATAATGAAATATGAAAGAAACAGACATGACTGCAATGTTTATTTAACACTACTATGTTTTTACAAAGGATATGGCTACTGTAATTAATCAGCTGGTAAGCTAATCAGTGGAATTTTGCTTATCTGGAGGGTAAGCTGTGGAGAAAAAACTTGACGTGCTAGAAAAAAACTGACTGCAATTTTGGAATCAGCATGCCAATTTTAGTTTTATTCAGCATAAAAATCTAACTCAACAGAATTTTTTTTCTAATTGTTCCCCAGTGTAATTAGTTCAAGTTCATGTCCACTGATTTATCAATATATGTTTACCAAGTATCAAAAGCGTTCACTAAATTTTGTGATTTATTTGTTTAATGCAATGAACTCACTTTACTCTCATCTATGGATACTGAGTAAAGGCATAAAGGGGAAAAAGGCACACATAATGTCAGGCTGCACTCAATCATGTGTGTCTATACAAAACTTAAAAGACAGTCAGTTTTAGAATGTAGGGCAGAATTCACAAGAGATTAAATCAAAGCTTAAGGAGATTTTTTAAAGCCAACTGAATCCCTCTGTCTTCTGTCTCATTCATCCATGTTCATTAAAAAAAAAAAAAAAAAACTCCACACTCTTTCATCACAACAAAAAGTCACATTTGGTCCGCAGAGCTGCATGTGTTTACGTATTAGGTAGAAAGCAAGCGACAAAAAACAAAAAGCAGTGGCCATTACCACAGACTAGTTTCAGGTCACACACCAATATCATGTGAAACTGTATGTGTGAAATTTAGTCAGAATTACTGTGTGATTTCTGAGGACACTCTGCCATTTGACAACAAAAATCTAATCAGGTCATACTTGTGTCCAACTGGGCATTTGTGGAAATTTTGAAAAGATTCTCTGTTTTCTGGTAATCATGGAAACGTTGTTAATGACATATGTTGTATTGGCTTTTTCTTGAGCTACTAAATTTCTCTCATAGTTACCCAGTAAAACAAGAGAAACAAATCAAAAAAGCACAATGTTCCACATGTTTGTCTGCAGCAAATAAATTCACCCCGGAATAAATTTATCCTACCTGATCCCACGGACAGACGATCCCACCAGAAAACATAAAAAGGTAACCCATGGCAACCAAGCACGCCCAGATGACCAGAGAGAAAACACGTAGAAGCTTCTTGAAGATGGACTCAATGCAGACAAGTACAAACACTGCCAGGAAGATGGCCAGTGCCGTGGGCACAGTGATTACAAAGGCCACATGGTCCTCAACGTTCTGAAAAACAAGAGGATATTAAAAAAAAAAAAAAACAGAGCGCAAGTGAGACAGTGAAACATACGAATGGACAATTTAAGAGATGGAAAGATATATATCATTTATGAGAAAAAAGGAATAACTAGTTGGATAGAAAACTAAGTTTGCCTATAAAAGATAAAATGCCATTTAGGACATCATTCTGAGGGGCCATAAGATAGTCTGCATTAAAAAAAGTCACTCCCCTTGCTCTGTCATTCCTCTTCAGTGTTGTGAAAATATAAACAAGCAAGGCAGTGATGTGACACACCCAGGGAAGTCAACAAGGTGTCACTAAGATAAACCAGGAGTGATAGGGTAAAACAAACATCCCTTTGTTCTGTACATCCTTTAGTTTCATTTTAAGTAACTAGATGAATCATAAATAGATACTGCATCAAATACCATACTACATAATGTAGGTGGGTGAAAGCATGAAAATCTGTCAGATTTATCTGGGTTTTTAAGTCATTTTAGGCCTTTCGGGAATTTGAGGCTACTCAGTTTGAAAATCTAGATATTGATGTTGGTTTAACAACAAGAGACATCTGTTGGTTAGAATGCTTCATCAACCACCCAGGCTATGTTCAATGAAGCACAGCAGATGAGCACTTCTCCAACCCGAGTGTAACTTGCTAGTATAATCCTGTGGGCATCTTTAGAAGAAATACCACCCATTCTGTTGCAGTTCATTATCTGTGAGTGAGGAGTGGCAAATTCAAAATACAGTAAAATCAATGTAAATGAAGAATTACATTTACCTGATGCATTTATGTTTTCAATTTTATCTTGGACTCTTATTGGACAAATCTGTCACTTTAAGAGTCCTTATAAAGAATTTTCTATTTGTGTGTAAAATTTTTGTTGTAAACACTGAAATATGAATTTTCACAGTCCAATAGAGGCACTTTTAGTATGTAGTAATTTTTTTACTTTTGAATGCCACTCTTGTTTGTACCCAAAAACAAGCTCTCATAAAATCAAACCAAAATAAGTGACGGAGCACCACCATATGTAAAATCATAAACTTAGTCTTTACAGTTAAACAGTTATAATTCAAATATAGTTGAACGTACAAACTAAGTATCCATCCATCCATCCCATTTTTAATACACAAGTGTGGACATGAAACCTCTATACTGAACCTAGACCACTCTTTGGAGTGAGGAAAAAACCCTAAAAAGCCCCCAGTGTTAACCAGTAGCAAAATTGAAGCCACATTCATAATGGATTTGCTGCTGCCTTTCAGAAACACACTTAGATCTGAAAGTTCTAATAAAAATTTCAGGAGTTTCTTAAAGGTGGGTGTAGGAGGACAGCACGGTGAAATGTGTCGTTTCTACTGCCTGTGTTTGCTAGGCTTCATCCCATAAATTTCAGGGGAGTGACAGGGGAGTGGAGAGGGCAGATGTGTCACATCATCATTACCACATTTGAATCAGTTGGCGAGGAAATCTGTAAAATAAACTGATAATGACCAATCAAACTTAGAACTTCACCCCAAACAGTGTTTTGTCATATTGTTATTGGGTTAACGCCCATTCAACTTTTACTTCAACACCTGGGCCAGTAATTCACTGACTTCTGATTCTGACTTCCCTTACTGCACAATGACACCGTTTCCCCATCCATGGAGACATAGCTTTGTCTAATTTCCCGTTAATTTTTGATCTTTAAAAGCTCCAAAATCCAGTGTATATCACCACCACACCACATTAAAATACCAAATTCATGAAGTGATTATTTTGCTCTTTTTAATCTGTCTTTTAAAAACAGTCACACAAGTTAAAGGGTAATGATTTGTTAATCTTTGTAAGCACAAATCACTAAAATATTCTCATTATTTTCATTGCAAAATTTTTTTCAAATGTGACCTTCCACTGTGACTATTTGTTTCTTTGGACAGTCTGTCTCACAGTGCTCCTCATCGCACATCTCCCAATCTTTTCAATCTCTCCCTTCCTCCTTTAGCCCCCCACCCCCACCTTCTCTCAGTGTCGTTCTCATGTGCACAGTCAATGCACTGGGACAGGAGAGGATGTGTGTGCCTGCAGAGAGCCACAGAGAGTTTGTCTCGCCCAGAGCAGAGCTCCAAAACAGCACAGGATTTAGGTCAGCCAGCGAGCAGAATGAAGGGATGATAGGATACAAATAAAAGAGACAGACAGATATATGAGGATGTGAGAGATGACACAGGCATCAGAATGGAGTGAAATAAGGGCAGATTGAGAAAAAAAACAAGTAAGCTGTAAAGGTCATGTCTATATAGTACAGGGAGACAGAAGAGGATGTAGGAGAGATAGACAGAGCAATGGCTGGACAAGAAAAGACATTTACTGAGATGCCTGTGCTTATGCTTGATATTGTGAGACCTAGCACTT
The DNA here is from genome assembly GCA_900303245.1 of Selene dorsalis. Taxonomy (NCBI): domain Eukaryota; kingdom Metazoa; phylum Chordata; class Actinopteri; order Carangiformes; family Carangidae; genus Selene; species Selene dorsalis. The sequence goes on from OMNW01009260.1 coordinate 103,457, forward strand.
TTACCAAAAAAATGCTAAATTATGTTGAAAGTCTGTTTGTAGAATTGTCAGATCATAAGGAAATATTTTTTATTAAAAAAACAACAACAAAAAAAATGGTCCCTCTTTTGGATCAAGAGCATCTGTGTTTTTAACACTGCTTTATGTTTTAGCTGTTGGTTAAATTGTATTTTCACACTTTATCATAGCTTTATCAGAAATTCAGCCAAGTGGATCAAATTAAATAATAATAAATAAAGTAATTCATGGGTTCAAACATCAGCTGTGGTTAATGATATGACTTAAAAGAACAATGGATGGTACAAACATTGCCAGATTAAATGTGATTTTTTCAAAGGCAGTCGTTTCCTCACATCTTTTCGAGAAGGGATTACATTTTTTGACTAATTAGGCATTGAGTGATTGTGTTTTGTCTTGCATGATTAGACTTCATTGAAATGGAATGGCTGGCTCTCCAACCACTGATGTTACTCATCATCCTCTGCTTAAAATGTACGCCTGAGAGCATGCAATCAACTTTTCCATGCAAGGTAACTTTTTATTCTGATGTTATCAGATTTGTATTTTTAGCTGCTATACAGAAGTGTTTATATCAATTCATTAGGTCCTGATGGGCATTGTTGGATGCAGTGTGACGTGTTGTCTCTCTCAGTGTGTTTTAGACTAAACCCTTTTTATGGCAGCCACAGCAGAGACAGAATGAGAGAGACACTCAGTAATTAAGATAATTAGCCAATTAGATCATCCTTTAAAACAACTATTAGATTGTGTTGAATCATAATGCTCTTTTTTAAACACATGCTCAGAATCAGAGCAGGTTCTTGAGAGGAAAATCCTAATTATACAAAATGCACAAACAATGTCTGGCTGCTTTTAAGATGAGAATGTCTTTTTATTTCACAGAGTGCCTTAACTCCACCCCATTGAATTTTTCAGGCTTTAAGAGCAAAGATAATCCTGTCAAAATAGTGACAGGAGAAAACAGATCTCCTTTCTGTAGTTCAGTCAACCATGAGCTCAGACAATAACTAAGCCCCTTATTCTCCCCTCACTTTTATCTCACCTTTCTCTTCACATTAGTGCTGCCATGAGGACAGCATGCTGTGAGTGTGTGCATGTGCATGTGCATGCATATAGGTGTTGCTAAAGCACATTTGTGCCCGTTTGTGTGTGTATGCGAGTTGATGAGAGAAGGGGGCCCTCACATTGACAAGGAAGTTGCGTGTGTCTGCGCACACATATGTGCACAATTGGCAAGCTTTTAGTGAGACCCTAACTCTGTTCATGCTTGCACAATGTGAGATCCTGCAGTGTGCATGTGTTTGTGTGTGTGTGTCCACGTACTTAAATGAACCTGTCCAGTGTGTTTCAAGATTGATATGAGTTTTTCCACACATACCTTCATGGTCATTTACAATCAATGCAGAGCCATATATTGAACATATCTTGCCATAAAATGCCACATGTTGGAATGGTCCTGGAAATTTAGTTGTACTTCTTCAGTTTGCATAATGCATGTGTATATACGTATTGTGAATGAGCAGCTTACCAGACCTGAAGCAAAGAACACAGTCAGCAGAGCCAGGCAGGCTCCCATCACTATGAGGAGCAGAAACACAATGAGTGGATGCTGCTGGCTCATACAATAGTAGGACTCATACAGCCAGTCCGGGGACCTGCTCCTCTTCTCCTGACCTCCTCCTCCTCCTTTATCCCCTTCAGACTCCCCTGCCCGGTCCAGGAGGTAACGCTTTCTTCTTATTGCCTCTTGCCACATGGATCTCGGAGCCAAGAAGGAGGAAGAGGAGGAAGGGATACTAGAAGAGGTGGTCACTGCTGAGGTATTAGTAGTTTCCACCACAGATGAGGAGCAGTTGCTCTGTTCCACTCTCCTGCTGTTGTTCCTGTTGGGGACCTTAGTGTGAGAGCTCCTGATGTCCAGCGTATCCTTCGTTTCCTCCTCTACCTCCTCTCTTAAGTCCTTCAGGCGGAGACAACTGAAAGCTGAGGCTGAGTCAGAGGCAGCATGAGCTGGCCGGAGAGGTGGCAAGAACACACCAAGGGTAGAGCGCAGCATCCTCCTCTTTCTCCTCCTGCCAACATGTTGAAGCGGGAAATGAAGTGGAGTGCAGAGACTGAGAGCTCTTTAGAGTGAGAGAGAAAAGTGGGAGGGAAGTGAAGGGAAAAGGGGAGGGAGATAGGGCTAAGGGGGAGGGGAGGAGGAAAAAGAAGGTGCAGTGGCAGGGAGAAGTCAGCGAGAATGAAAAGAAAACAAAAGTGGGGAAATTACTGACACGACATTTATGCAGTACGCAGTATATTATATTAATGCCATGTAATTATTTGATCTATGAAACTGTAAAACAGAAGTTGGTGAGGAAAAAAACTGTGAATGAGCCCTGGCTCTTAAATTTGCAGGTTGTTTTCAGAAATGATGATTTTCAGAGCTGAAATAACAAAATGCACAACACCTTATATTTTCCAATCATGACATTCTCCCCACTCCTGCTCGCTGATATTCACACTCCTGTGAGTATCTGTGTCACTGATACAGTTTTAAGTTATAGCACTGGTCGGATGGCCAACCCTTGGACCCCATTGATCACTGCTATTTCAAAATGATTTGGCACAGAGCAGTATTGACCATATGGCAATTTTGTGGCTAGATTAACCAGATCCCTTTCACAGGGACTAAAACCCAAAAAAGATTTTCTGACAGAAGATCAGTCTGTCTCTGTCTCTGCCTCTGTCACATCACTTCATCATTTACGCTGTCCACGTCCCGCGACAGTGAAACATCATTGTTTTGCAAGGTACCCAGGAATTGTTTTACATTATTAATAATTTAACATTTTTGTTTAGCATACTTAAAGAGGAGGACACCTCAGAGTCTGTTTATAAAAAGTTATCAAAAAAAGTCAAATCATGTGCTGGTGCAGCAGCACAACCAGTGGAAAAGTCAGTTTAAAGCCAGATGAAACTTGTGATGTTGAAGATATGGAAATTAAAAATGTTTTTTTTTTTAATCCAATTCATTGGTTAATAAAAAAAAAAAAAACAATTTATAAAATAATAATTAGTTGCAGCCCTCAACTTGTTACAGCACTGAGAGAAAATTGAATAGTATTTTATATATAGATAGCTCAAAATATTTTTCAGGTGTTTTAAAATTGCTTGACTTGGCTTTGAAGTTCCACTTTTCTAAAATACTATGTCACTATAAAGATCGACATTAAAATCCATATTAACTATTCCGGTCAGCAAGCCCTAAGCACACTCCATCTTGTTATCAATTAACTGATGCAGAAGTAACTTAATTCACCCACACTGAATAAGAGTGGTTGACATGATGCATGGCACCAACCTTTTGTATGAGTGGAAAAAATTCTGCTATGTTCACTGTTGATCTAAAAAAAACCTTTAACAACCACAAATTCAATCAATTAAGTATTTATTATCTCAATCAATGCATTCTGTAATTATTGTGTTATCTTTCACAGTCTGCATTGGTCTTATCTGGTCTTATCTATATCCTATTCTCTGCTCCAACAAAGAACCAGTTTCCCTTTGGGAACATAAAAGCTTCATCCAATATAATTTAATTAGTATGAACATTAATTTTGTAGATTTTATGACAAATTTAGAATTGAAAACAATTGTTTTGCAAGATTAAAGCTCTGTATTACATGCCCATTCGATGATGAAGGTGATTTGTACCAGCAAACAGCTTTGAAAACAGCCCGGTGTTGGAGATAATGCGAATGGTAATGATGTTTGTTTTGTTTTTTTACAACCACTGGTAAAACTGGTTAAAAAAAGGATCTACTCATTCCTGCACCAAGTTGTTTCTTTCTTTTCCTCATCTTCATCACTCCATGCACATCATGCCCTCTCTTTCACCTCCTCCGTCTTATCTTTCACCCCTGCCTTCACTTGCCATTTCAACCTCACACATTTCCCCACTCATTATGCTGTGGTTTTCCACAAATATCCTTCCTCTGCTCTTGATTTGCATTCCTTACTGATCCCTTACACCGTTCATTTGCTCACCAACCTCTAAAATGTAACCTTTTCACTTTCTCTCCATTGAATACTCCTTTCCTACACTCAGGACTTTAACATCTGCCTCCATTTCCTGGACCTCAATGACTAGGTCCCTTACCTCATCCAGTATTTTCCCCTATTCCCCCATTTTCCATTTCAGACCCTCAGGTTTCTTTTCCCACATGTCTTTCATTTTCCCTTCCCCCTTACCCTCCCTACTAGTAAGCTCATTTAGTCTCGACCTAGTTCTATCCTTTACTCCACCATCATATACCCTTCTTTTTCAAATCTGTTCCTAGTGCCTAAATCTTGTTGATAGGGTTTCCTGATAAATAAGTTGTGTTGCACTTATGAATATTGCGATTATATCGATAACCGTGATAATTTGGTCACTATAATCGAGATGTCAAATTTTCCATATTGTTACATCCCTGGATGTGAAACAGAGCCACTGCACTGAATGACAGCCAAGGGTCACATGTCCCTTTTACCGACTAAGAATGAAATCCAACTAAAGTCAGAGTTTCCCCCGATATTCACTCGGTGCATCACCAGAGCTAAATTATGAGCTCCACAGTAAAAATTTCAAATAATCATTAATATCCAAGGGTTTCTAATGATTTTCACTCACACTGTGTAAGCACATGAGCAAACAACATTATCTTGGGACTGTATTGACTCAGTGCTGAACCCTCTCTTCATTTATCAAAGGACATCTCATAAGTTAACTTAGGGCAGCATAGCTCCTTTAGATAATTGGGCAAATGAGTTTTTTTCAACTGTGTTTATTGTGTGAGGTAACTTCAATGATAAAAAAAAATATCTCCCAATTCATCTGGGATAAAGTCTCTCAAATAGCAAACAATTACAGCTGTGATATACGCAATTTATACAAACCACACTGGCAATTTACTTGAGCACTTTGTAAACTCTGTACACCCTGGTCTGCTCATGCATCAATTTATCGCAACTGCACTATTTTCTTAATCCTCTGCTGCCTTGTTGTTGATACTGTTTTTACTTTCTGAATGTTTCCTTTTCCCTATGACATTAACCTGCTAAGGGACAACAGATGGAAATTAGCCTAGGGCTACAATGTTTTATATTTACATGCAAATGTTCATAAATATATATTGTCCCTTCTCTCTTAAATAAATTAGCCAAAGTAAACTAAACTAGTGCTTTTTCAATAACTGACTGATAAATGACTCTCTTAGCTTATGTCTAACATCACACTTGAAAACAGCTCACTGTTACTGATAAAGTTAAACAGAACATTACACCAGTATAAAAACACTAGAAGTTGGCATGTTGTAAAATCTTGATGTTACTAGAAGAGCTGATGTGTCAAATATATTAAACCATCATATATGTAAATGTGCAACTGCAGTAAAAATCCTCTTTGATCATGCTCCACACCGCATTTCTTTCTATAGCTGTTGTTTTCATCACTGTTAGAACAAATTGCCTGCATCCTCTGCAGGGGCGTCTCCACTTAGAGGAACCCCTTCAGCCTCAACATGTGATTCAGTTCTAATAGTTCTCATCATCAACCCAAGGGGAACATTTCCTCTACCAAGAAAACCCTTCCAACGCAGCAGCTGTTTACACACAGGATGATTGAAAAGTTTCCTACATGAATTAACTGCCCTGAATGTATCCAAGTCCTGAATGAGAGATGATAGTAATGATAATGATGATAATAATAATAAATCCATTCCAACTCTGCCAGAGCCTACTCCATTAACTGTATTAATGGACCCAAGCCTGATTTAATCTCAATATTATTTAATTAGTTGGCTGTAACTAAAGTTGTAAACTACCTAGTTGTTTGAATGACAGAAATCTGTTCAGATAAGATCTCAATGAGCAGAGGAGTGGTGGGGATCCTGGCCCAGACCATCCACTTCCCTTCATCATGAAAGGAATTCTGGCACAGCAGGGTTTTCTCACTAGTGGCTCAAACACAAATGTTGACCTATCTGATGACATTCCCACACATCTCATAAACTACTGTTATTGCCTTGAGACCAACTACACAAAGTCTGTCACCAAAATAGTGAGGATCGATTTATGCTATGAACAGAGAGAGACCATCTGAAGCTGACGCCGTTAGCCATATGTTGTCCGTGAAAGCCAAATGAGCAGAAAAATTCTTACAATTGAACCCAGCAGCTGGATTCTTAACATTCATGGAAACTGGTCATAACATTAAAGTGCCCTGCAGTTATATTAGCATGGCAATGGATGTGGACCCAGGAAATGAAAACTGTCACACATCTACAGCATAAGGGATTTCCAGAATACCTCATCCAAACTGTACTCTTCTGGTCACAGGCTGCTGCTAAATTTAGTTACAAAGCTGTTTTAGTAACCTTGCCTTCAAACACAGCCGTACTCATAACCCTGAGTTTTATACATGTTTAAAAAAAATATAAAACACTTATGAGTAAAATAAAATAACATTTTGAAGATTTTTACAAAGACTGCTACTGTTACTAAGGACTGAGTTTATTTCTGGTGTGCTTGTTTTAGTGCTTCTCATGACAGACTGTGCAGGGTTTGTGGTCACTGGTCATCTCAGTATGTCACCATATGTATATTACTAGATGCAATCCAACCTACATTTCAAGTGAATTGAAATGCTTCTTCTGTAAAGATATCCAGGTATGAATATATTTTCGGGGGCTGCTTTCATCGGCCCAAAGTTAGAAAAAATACCTAGTGTGTCCTTTATAGCAACATTTAAGTAAGGGCTTATTATAATTGTAGGAACCCATAACTCGCCAATTTCCTACTTCCTCAAGAATAAAACATGTCGGTCTCTATATTCAGCTTCTTATGCTGCACGCCACAAGCGCTTCAGTGGTTTCAACATGGACAGGTGACAGCACTTAGGTAATTAGCAGTCTGTCTATTCACAGTCAATGTTTAGCCTGAGCATAAAATATTTCCCTACTCATTAAAATCAAGTCCCACGCCATAGCATTAGTCTTCTTACAGTCCACATTTGAGATAAAACGGTAGATCATCTTACCTGTATGGAAAGAGGTACCATGGTCGACACCCTGTGGCGTTTCCCTGCATCGTGCATGCAACGCTGGTTAACAGGCTAAAAACAGGAGCTAACAAACGTTAGCTTGTGGTTAGTTAGTGTCACAACGACGTCCCACTAACATTTCAGAAAGATGCGTGTTTTTCCAGTGGACATTTTTGGCTCACAACGAGATTACGGTCTTGAACACTTTAGTTTCGAGGTTTTCCTTTTCGGAAAGCAAAACGTGTAAAACTTGGTTTCAACTACAACTACACTTTTTCTCTCAGCAGACGTTGTTCCGGAACTGTTCAACAGATGGTGCGTGCCCCAATCAAAACGCAGGGATTGTCTGACCTCTGAACTATCTGAACAATGTAAAAATATGAATTAAAAAATTTTTAAATTTTTTTCAACAATTTTTGTTGTTTTTTGTTGTTTTTTTTGTTTTTGTTTTTTTTCAAAGTCATCTAGTTCTACCACGTTTGTCAACTTGGAAAACATAGATAAATAAAGTTGATATTTTGATTAGTACGCTAACGTGTTGCCCTCTGTTATATTGGCTTAGTAGAGTTTAGAGTTGAATTGCCATACATACATACATATATGGGAAATTATATCACCTGGTTATATTATCTGTACTGGTGTGTCTGTGTTACTGATCTGTCTGTGTACGATTTACCAATAATGGTGCAGCACATAGAAATGTGATATTGTTTGTTAGACATAAAGAAATTACATTTGTCATTCTGTGGTCTGGATCTCAACACACGTCAACAACTTATACAAGCAGAAATTGTATTTTGGAGAGGAAAAATGTCATTTTCACTCATTCTCTTAATTATTTAATCCAGTTAATTTAATGCATCTCATTCATATTCCAAGTACTCTGGGCTACAGAATCTTATCTCATTCTCTTTCTGTCTCTCTCCAATTCTCATCTGGCATAACCCAGATCTGGAGATAGACTTGGATATTTTCAGTCCCTACAACATATAATTTTAACCCTCTGTTATCTGTGTATAACCACTTAGGTGTATTATCCTAACCTGTGTCTTTCTAAGAACTTACTGCACTTGTCTTTGGTCCGAAATGTATTTGATTACTGCATTTTTAACAACTGTTTTTATATACAGTTTTTTTTAAATATCATTACTAGTTGAAAACCCACACATAACAGCAATGACTAAATGAATGACTTCTAACTATGGATATCTAAATCGTAATGTGTAACAAAAAAGGTTGTATTTATCTACAGTTCTCTTGGATTCAAGTGAACTGGAGGCAGCAAAACAGCCAAAAGTGTATTTTACAGTATGTGCCATTAGAATAGGCACATGCACAGAGGCCCGATGAAAGAAGCAAGATACACACTTTGGTGTTTTGTCTAATCAGAGAAGAGAAGAGAAGAGAACTTCAATTTGCACGTAAAATCTAAATTATATTTCATTTACTATACAAAAGATAAGCAAGGTGCAAGCATTTAAAGTTAGAGCAGAGGGAAGAATATATCTCCTCTCCCCGCTGTCATAATTTTCACACTGTTTCTCTTTGAAAATGACTTCAATTATTCACAGCTTCTCCGTGGCGTCACAGGGCAGAATAGTCCTTCATTTACTGTTCAGAGCGTGTAACATATTCTGCTTCAACCTTGATAACCTTTTATTCTCTAATTTACCCTTAACAATCAATCTTGGGCTCAATTTTCCTTCACTTCACTCTCCCTAGAATTTTGATTACAGCACCCCATGGCAAGTTAAACCTTAGCATCGGCATTAATCATAAAATACATAATTGAAATAAAATGAATATGGGGAAAAATGAAAACGTAACGTGTTAAATTTAAAAGAGATGACGAGGGAAATGCATGTGCTTTATTGCCTTTGTCATTCTTTGAATTGGGAAGACATTAATGTGAATGTCTGACATACCTGCTTCACTGTGTGAATGTGAGTGTGTGATTTGACAGAATGAGAACAACTGGAGTGTGGCCATGGGAGTTACCTTTCTCTTTCACTCACACCATCTTCTTTCATGCATTACATTGCCCAAAAGGAGAGGCAATCAGCTGTTGCCCTTTACAGTGTTTTCCAGCTAACCTCCTAATTTCTCCCACCCCTCTTTCTCCTCTTTTGTTCCAAATCTCATCTTTAACTTCTAGTCCTCTTTCTTTTGACATCTGTATTGTTACATTTTTCTCTCTGCTAATCATTTTCATCACTGCCCCTGTCCCCCTCTGTTTCTAATTTTCACTTATGCAACCTCCTTTGGTCACTAGCTGCCTGGAAATGAAGGTGCCTGAAATCCCTGAAGTCCCTGAGGAAGCAGTGGTGTTATAAAGGTTTAATGGAAATGGGGTGTGTTATTTAACAAAAGAGACACTTTTTTTTTCTTTTCTTATCATTGTTCTCATGTATAATAAATTGTTGAGTTGAGTTGAGTTGAGTTGAGTTGAGTTGAGTTGAGCTGAGTTGAGTTGAGCTGAGCTGAGCTGAGTTGAGTTGAGTTGAGTTGAGTTGAGTTGAGCTGAGCTGAGTTAGTCCTAATGGGCAGTTCCATCAAGCTTCACTTCAATTCCATTGTTTCTACTTTGTGGTGCCATTGCTGAGGGCATTTAAACCTCAGAAATCATTGAGGTTTCCCTCACTTGCAATGATGTCGAGATAGATAGAAAAATACAAATCAAACAAGAGATAAAGAAGGAATTAGTAAGAGGCAATACTCAGTACTCAGTACTCAGTAAAACAGTTGCACATTGGAGTGAGGTGGTTTGAGTGCAAAGTCTGTCCAGGAGTAGTGAGAGTGTCAATATTGACTATGTTTAAGTCTAAGCTAATTCCATATGGTTGGTGCACAAAACTAAAAGCAAATTTTCCAAGTTCAGAATAAACATGTGATGCCCAGTGATGTGTGCCCACATTCTTCTTCTGTTTTTGTTAAAACCTATTTTTGAGGCTTCCCTATTTTGAACAATAGGGGTCAGTAGAAGGCCAGGGATTGCCCCAGAGGCAGGGCTTTTCAGAGACTTCCACCTGGGTTTACATATGCGTGTGAGAACTCAACTGAAGCAGCCATGTCCTGCAAAAGGTGACTTCTTTCCCATTTTCTCAGTTCACAGACACAGGTACAACTGCTAACGGGCATCTGCAAGCGGGACCGGTGACAAACCCGTTGAATGAAGCATTAGATAGTCAACAGAGAGGATTTGGTAAGGTCTCGTAGTCTAGTCCAGCATGGATGCTATATATGGTGGTGAATGTCCAATGAAGGCTTTATGGATAAAGAGCTAAAAGTGTTTATCACGCCTCTGTGCCAGGGAGGACCAGCCAACTTTGTTATACAGAATGCAATGGTTAGTATCATTATTATTTAAAAAATAAATAAATAAATCAAAAATACGGATCTCCAGTAATGATTGATAAACTGGCTGATTGATAAACTGAGTCAAACAGTTTGAGAGTGGTAGCAGAAATGTGCCTATAGATTGTATCACCATAATCAAGCACTGATAGAAAGGGAAACTGGACCTGTTTCTGTATTTAAAAAAATCTGAGTTTTTGACACAGTTTGGTCATAAGATTGTCAGTATGATGTTTAATAATGAATGACTAATCAAGCCAAATACAGAGATGTTTATACTCTGACTCTCTCAATATTGCAACTATTAAATGCTGATAGGTGCAGACTGTTAAAATCAAAGTCTCTTGCTCTAGAAAAAAGCATGAACCTTTGCTTGCATTGAGTGCTAGTTTAAGATTGATAAGTGCACTTTGAAGAGCATTGAAAGAAAGTTGTAGGTTTGCAACAGCAAGTTGTACAGAGTCAGCAAAGCAATACAGAACAGCGTCATCCACGAAAAGATGAGCATTACAGTTGACTAGTGTAGAGGCAATATAGATTATATAAATTGCTATAAAAACAGGGCCAGAACAGATCCCTGTGGAACATCCTTTGTTACTGGTGAGAGTTCAGATCAGATGATTCCAGCTTTCACACATTGAAATATGAAGAAGCACTATTATTTTGTGGGTCCCGTATATTCATCTTTGAATAAATAACCAGCAGCAGCAAAAAGCTTATTAAAGGCTTGGCAAATTTCCTTCTGGTTGGATAGTACATGCTACACAGGTATTATATTTCATATGTACAGGTAAAGAATTAGTTGTATTTTTCACTGAATTTACTGCCTTGCAGAATTTTGTCGGATTGGAATGAGAATGGTAAATTATTCTAAATAATAATTTAATTTCCTTACAGAGGCCATGGATTTATTTTCAGTTGTCTGAATGCAAGCCTGGCTATTTCTCCCTCGACAATGGCATTGTCTTGGAGATGCTTATCAATGCATGCATACAATATACCTCTCACCTAGTTACCTTGGAAACGTTTATTTATAGTATTTGATGTTGTTGCTGCATGACTATTTTGGAGGGTAAGAAACATGTGCAGGTCCAGCAAATAAAATGTCAGATGTTTCTGTTTCTGTTCTGTTTCTACGTCAAATCAGTGGGAACAACTGAATGACAGGGGTGGTCTAACATCATGAAAATCACTATAGAAATCACATTTTCAATGTCTTTACGTCACCAAAATATCCAGCCAGCGCCTTTGGCATGAAAGGAAAAAATACCTCCTCTCAAGTCAGCCTCTTCTCTTATAAAAAACATCCTTTTCAGGATATCCACAAATCAACTACATTAGTGTTAAATATGGACATAAATAAGACAGGCATTTCTCAATATTACTATTTTGCTATTTCACTATTTTACTATTTTACTGTTTGATGCAGACTGATGCAAAAAATGTAAAGGTTTCCTGCAGTGTAGAAAGGTAGAAAAAAAGAAACGTCCAAACATTGGCCTGGTTATAGACTGGAGGCGTCAGTGCACAATATGGACAATCTAAAATTCTGCAGCAATGCACTGTGGACTTTTAATAGTTCATATTTCGTAGGACCAGTAAATGTATGCCTGAATCCCATACACTACAGAACACTCTGAAGCCATGCAGTCTTCCTTCACTGAGTCACATTATAGATGTTTGAATTGCAAATAACTTTCAACATCAAAACCATTAGAGTGGTTAATAGAGAAATGTAAATTGAAAGTGTCTTCCATTAGCAGTATTTTCCACATAAATCCACTAAAATGTCACAGTGTGGATAATGCCTTCAGCTCTCTTAGCAGGCCCATTTTGCACAAAACAAATTGTATGTTAATTTATTCTTCATATCTATATTTTGACCAGAAGCCTGTCTACCTTTACTTTTGTTACATTTAAACTTGTATTGATTGATTATGGGCATGAGCTCCTGCTGCTTTGCATTGAAAAGATCCAGTCGAGGTGGTTGGGGCATCTGGTTAGGATGCCTCTAGGTGCCTTCTATTGGAAGTCTTCCAGACACAACCAACTGGTAGGAGGTTTCTGAGTAGCCCCTGCGCACGATGGAGAGATTATCTCCTCAGGCCTGGGAATGCCTCAGGATCTCACAGGAGGAGCTAGAAAACACCGATGGTAAGAGGGGTATCTGGACTATTTGACTTGACCCAGTGTCACCTTGACCCAACCTCAGACAAGCAGATGTAAGTGGAGGGCTGGCTGGCTAGCTAGCTGGCTGGATGGGTTTCTTCAGCAAGGTGTAAATGCAACACTGACATGCTATGCATGTATGCATTACAATACTAAATCTCACTTCAATAAACATTATAATATCCCGATTACAAGATTACAAGATCTCAATTTACCCACCACTTGCAACGACCATATGCTAAGACTCCCAGACAAAGAAATACAGTAAACTGCTTTGTCTTCTCACATTTCTCAGACATGTGACAATAAAATGTTGTGTGCTGCATAATGAGAAGTCAGTAGATAATGAAAAAGGTTCTTAATTTCTGACATTGCTGTTTAACTCTTTCTTTCTTTGACAGTTGTAACCCGGTGACTCTCATCAGCAAGAGTTTTGCAATTTAAACATAGTTGAAATCAGTCTTAGAAACTTATGTTGCATTGTATGTGAGTAAAGACTATAGAATGACCTTCAAAATGGCGCATTAACCAGATTTAAACCCACACAAGAGCCAATACTTGGTATAATAGTCTTGCTAAGCCTCTGAGCTTCATTGTCCAGATGTCCTCTTCATGGAGGATAAACTTGAATGCTATAAATCAGTGGGTGAGCTCAGCTCAGTTCAATTGTATAGGGCTCCCATCTCTTTGCATCAGCCTTCATTCTTTCAACCTTCTGTAGGAGGACACTGCTTAGACAAGCACCATTAAACTAAAGACACTACTCTGCCAGTCCAAGCCCCCACCACATGAACTATTGCCATCCTGTGAACTTTACTTTGACTTTCAGGGTTGAGTGATGCTCACTCATTGCAGGTATTAGACAATGCCAGAACTGAGCTGTTGTGCTGCCCACTGCTGATTTCCATAAAAGCGTGCATATATTGAATAGGGGTTATTGTACATCCACATACAAGACTGTTTCATCAAAATAGGAGTTCAGCCTTTGTGAGTCATTATGTGGTCTCTGGAACAAGCAAACTGAAATACAGGTGGGACTTTTCTGTTAGTACTTAACAACGTGTGACACTACTAGAGTAGGATTATTATAGAAAAGTCCACAGAATCAAATTTGAATACAGTAAATTCAACTTCTAAAGGAACAATACCAAAGAAAGATGCACAAAAGTCGGGTTTATGTTAAGGTGTGTTACAATTCCATAGCCCTAAATTTAATTGAGGAAATACAAATGCAGTAATCTACTATTTTAAGTTGTCTCTCTCTGTCTGTCTGTCTTTCTGTATATGTGTGTGTGTGTGTGGGTTTGTCAGGGGTATGACTGAAAATAGCATACCTGCCCATGTCACATGGATCACAGCAAAGAATGTGACAGAGCAGTGACACACGCTCACGCAGTTTGATATATCCTAAAAATACTGCACACAGCTGACTGGCTAGCATGTGAAACAGGATGTGTTAATGAACAAGGTCTGTAATTAAAGCCCTGTCGTCATTAAAGGGGCACAGCTGCTTGGGTTATGGTGATAGACATGACAGCCAGGCTGAGATCTTAGGCAGTGCTCAGAAAAAGCCTGCAGCTTTCATGATGGTGTTATACGGGAAGAAGTTGAGTGTAGGTGTGTTCGTCCCACTTTTTATATGTTCATCCATCTACAGCAGATACCTAAAAAGTTTAAATTTGTGAACGTGTTCATAGGTCACAATAGTAACCAGCTGCTGTCCAGCTTTCCCAAAAATTATTACCATTATCACAGCGTAAAATTCCATACATTTTTACAGTATCCTGCTCTTCACAAAACATTCAATCCTATAAAAAGTTGCAGTTATTGTGCCATAATCTTGACATTTAAACATGACACTTTGTGACAACAAATGCAGAAAACACAAATGACTTTTCCCTCACTTTCGTTTCCTCCAGACATCAAAAGCTGCCCTCTCTTATCTTCCACAGTCAAAAGTCTGATGAGCATTTCCATATATTTATTCTATCTTTTAATCTGTTGCCTTGTAGTGAGCGAGGCAGAGATGAAAATTAGGCAAATAAAAGTCATCCACTGCTGTCATAAAAGCTCCTTTCCAGTGACACTTGGGGTGATCTGGATCTTTGCCAGGGAAAATTAATCATTCAACAGCCAATTTACCTGTCACTCTCCTCCAGTATCCCAACACTGTGGGCTATATTCAACCCAGTTGTCAAACTGAGCCTCAGTCTCAGCACTGCTTCTATTTCACACTGTGATGCCTTTAATCTCATCCAAGACCTTGCATTTACATGAGATCAAGACTAGCTGCAGTAAACAAATCTGGATGTAGCCTACTGTTTACACGGTTTACTGCTGATGCACTCAACAATGGCACAGGCCCACAAGACCATTAATGTTCTAATGGTGAGGTATATGATGTCCTCCTCCACCTTGAATGCTTCTATGGTGGCACAGTTACACGTCATGGCGTGACGTGCGATACCACAGATTTTTGTTCCGATCACATACCAAGTAAAACTAAAGGTGGTATTCTCAATACCAATACATTTTACAGCAGCTTCATGTGTGTGTGTGTGTGGCTGTGTGTGTGGAAGGGGCACATATTTCACTTCAGAGGTGGAAGCACTTCCAACTGGCCGGGAATAGGTCCTGTAAATAGTAAAAATAAGTAATAAGTAAAAAAATAACTGTCTACTGAGAGGAAAATAATTGTTAACCCCAAATTACTGCAGACTGGTGATAGCATCGATACGTCATTATGAGTATCGATTCTAAAACGGACACATCTTGGAAGCGTAGATTCTTGAGTATCGATCTGCACATCACTAGTCATGTGTCACAATAGTATTCAGCGTACAATGTTCTTTTAGAAAACAACAGAAACAAGATCAATATATACTTGGAATCTTGTAGCAATTCTCCTGTGAAACCTAAATGAAATAGCCTTTCAGAATTATGCAATGTTTAACTGCACCCACAGCTGGGGCATTTCTTCAACATGATTGATTGTATGCATATGTTTTTGTTTTATTTTTACTTTGCAAAATACATTAGACTGTAACCCACTGTGTGATGCATTATGGTAACATCATCTGTCATTTATCTGGGATTATATTAAGCGGCAACCCGCCATCATGTTTCCCATATGCATCAAGGCTGGTCCTCTATCTGATCCTCCGATAAGACTTCTAATCTCCAGACTGTTGTGAGCTGTGGACTGAGATTTGGGCGAGAAACACAGCAGGGTTAAAGCTATGGGAAGTTTTTAACATGATACGCATGGACTTTCATATCTTTGATGCACTGGAAGGTCATAGGAAAAATAAGGGATTGTTAACGATTGCAAAGAACTGCAAAGAGTAAACACTGTAAAAAGGCAAGCTCAAAAGATTATTTTACCTCTGGCAACAATTACCAGACAAACAAAAGCACCAAAAGTATGTATTTTGCCTGATACCGTTGACAAAGAGTCTTTGGAACTGTGAACTGCACTGAATACAAGATGAGTTTATGATCAGTGAATCTTGCCTGAGACATGCCCTTGGTCGAAGTATATTTTCAGAGAACTTTCAAAATACACCAGATTAAATCGTATTTTTCTACATGTAAAAAAAATATCAATAAAGTGTTTTGTCAGTTGGCAGTGCCTGTTGGTAAGATATGGATTGTGTGTTTACTCTGAACTGACTTCACACAAGGTATTATAAATGTACCTGCATGTATGATTCAAGGTACAAGGTCAAGTTTATTATCCTCAGTGAGGAAATTCATGTGGTTGCACACTTCCCATGTTCAGCCTATAAATAGAAAAGATAGAAAAAATAGAAAAATGTATAAAAGATAGAAAATTTTAGAAATTTAAACATTCATACAATCATTCATTTACAGCTCTGGGTAACGGTTCGACATTATCTACTGTTAAGCAGTCTGATTGCTGTTGGCACAAAAGATTTACTATATCTTGCCATTCTGATTTTCTGCTGCAGGATTCTGCCTCCTGACCTGCCACTTCTCTGGAACTTTAGATGGAGAGGATGAGTGTGGTCACTGAGGATCTGATCAGCCTTTTTTAAAATCAGCTCATTGTACAGCTGGGCTGCTGACACCTGATCAATCCCTATGATCCTGCTTGCTGTCCTAATCATCCGTTGTAGTTTGGCTCGATCCTGGACACGCATAATTCCAAAAGTGCAGAGCAGGCTGTTTTATAAAACATTTGGAGGATATGTCGGTCTATCCTGAAATGACTCAACTTTCTAAGAAAGAACAGTCTCTGCTGTAACTTTCTGGACTTGCTCATTGCGAGTTCACTAAATTTTAGTTGATTATCTATTTCAACTCCTAAGTATTTATAGGTTGAGCCCTATCAATTTGCTCACCATTTATATTAGAAGAGTGAACAGTTATCTTATTTTTACTAAAATCAATCACCATCTTTTCAGACATCAGTTTTCAAAAAGCTCTGATATAACAGCTATGTCACACCCGCACATCACCACACAATAAACAGAGAAGGTTAGAGATGAGTGAGTATCTGTAAAGGAGCATTTAGTAATTAAAGCTGGCTAGATATTTTTCTCAGGACACTAAAACAGACCTAAAAGGAGAGTTATATTTGGACTTACATTCATCAAAGGGCTGAACACAACAGTCTTAATAGATGTTAATGTGTATATACACAGTTGCCTATAAGGTTGGAATAATTTTGTTTTCAGACACATTCCTCTTTTTATTCTTATTATAAATCACATCATTTCATGAGAAGAGGTAAAAAAATTACAGGTACAGGTAACCATGTGTACATATATATATATATATATTATTATGGTGGTAGTTATTGTAGAAAATGTATCTGATGCTTTACAATGTAGGGAGGAAGTGAGTCTTTTGTTAATCAAATCCTCCCAGATCTGTGCTAGCCAAATAACAACTGACACAGGAATAAGGTTGAAGTTGTAAATTAGATAAATGACAAAGAGCAGCCTTAGGTTGTAGCTGGCTGACGAAAGCCATGACTCAGTCATATTATTGTTCGTGAGGTGTTTGTTGAGTCTTGTGACATTTATGTTTTTCCTGCAAAAGGTGAGAAATGAACCCTAGCAACCATCAGTTTACTTCAAGAAATATGCACACAAAGAATTACATAATGAGCTGCAAATACATGTGTAACTAGGCTGTGTTCCACTCCAGAGTGGGGAAAATCTGTTTTAGCTGCAGAAAAAAGGGGGTCCATTATTCACAGAAAAATAGGTTTTGTGTGAAGCACCTGATTACTGGTGTCTATGGGTCATTAGTGATCTTTATACTTGAGAGAGGCTGAATGGAGCTATTTTACTTGGCAGAGAACAGAATACAGAGTCCATTAGGCCTCTTTGAGTCAGAGAAGAAAGGATATCTCAAGTGAACATACTGTGGATCGAACTGTGAATGAGCATGAAATCAAGGTAAGTGAAGTAGTCTAGGCCAAGAGAGGCTGTGGACATTGGCTATGCTTTCATGTCAGAAACAAATAAGGCAGAAAAGTGTTGTAGTAAATGCAACTTGAATGAAACATGAAGGAACATATTACAGTATATGAGGACACATAGGTCTGTATTTAATGGACTTTTATTTTGAACACATTTTAAGAGCCAGCCCCTAGCTTCATCTACATGTCAGGTGTCAGAGGAAAGACAGATAGTCGCTCACATTAATGGTCTTAACCTACATAAAATGTGCAGGCTTATACTAATGATTTCCGGAAGTCAGATATGAAAGTGTATTTAACCAGGACAAAACAAACAAAATGGGTACATCACAAATTGTACTAATAAAAAAAACTTTAAAAATTCTCCTTGTTAGAGGTGAATTTCTGCTTTAGTAATACTGCATTGTGTTGGACAGAGTAGACTATAATGTGTTAGGCAGGTGTTGATGATTGTGCAATGGATGTGAAGTAAACTGGCAATAACATTGATATTTCACTTTCATTTCTATGTCTGCATGCACAGAAGAAGGTTTTGTTTTCTTTATTTTAGTCAGACAACTCTGGATTGAAATCATATTTAAGAGCATAAATATTTGCATAACTGAAGCATGTCTGTGAATGTTCTCATTCATCCAGGTCATCGTATCTATAATATAACTGAAGCAGTGCCTAAATAATTTTAGTTTGGCATCAGGCTCTGTCTAACTTTATCTGTTCCCCGATAAATGATCTGCTTGACATTACAGGCAATGAATAGAAAGACCCCCCCAGGATCACAGAAACAGAGCCCACAGGTGGATGCTGGGGAGGTGGTGGGATTGAGAAACTTCATAGGCAGCCAGAGCAGCAGTTAGCAGCAACAGCAGCAGCAGCAGAGCAGGCATGATCAGGTAAGCAGAGGGTTTAAATAACCCGCCCTAATCAGATGAGGAGAGCATATGACTGATCAGCTGATTAAGATTGGCGCAGCTTGAGTTGTCTGTCTGAACTAGCTCTGCAGGCTTCGCATCATTTATGCAAAATTAGGTGATGCATGATATGTGATGTGACACATGCCAACACACCATTGGTGTGATAGGTATGTTGGTACAAGGTGTTGAAGAAAGAAAAGAAGTGTGACAGGTTTATGTATTAATTTACAGGAGCACACATACACCAATGATGTTATATTTGTACCAGAAGGATGAACATGTTTCACCACATTGTGTGAGCACAAATGAAGAAAAATAGTCCATGAGACTAGAATTACAATGTGGAGGAGGACTTGTTTTTCCATTTCATTATTTTTGTTTATTTTCTGTTATATCCTTGATCGTTCCCTCTCCTCATTATATTGAAACAAAAACATGCCTATTACTCCCTCCATTCTGTACACTTTGTTTTCTCATCATATGTTGTTAGATGCCTCCATGCTGTAAATAGCATAATAGTAGAAATTTTGTTCTATACATCCTAAGAGCACAACAAACAGGACATGTCATTTAAGGCAGAGCCTTTGATCAGACTTCACTCTGTTTTTGACGAAGACACAAAGAGAGAGAAAGAAACAGGAAGACCTGATGAATAATTGAAACAGAGATGCATGGCCATAGCCAACTATGACGTCACCTCAGGAAAAAAAATTCTGAGAGGAAAAAAATAGAAGAGGCCACAAATAGAGTGATAAAGCTTTATTTTGAAACGACACTATCTATGGGAGAACGCAGAAAACTATAATTCACATGACAGGCGCCTTGGCATGTGTGCCTGCGAGAGGGGTCGTTCACATGTCACTTTAATGGATGCTGACTTTCATTGTCAGTGACCCTGCTTAAGGAAATTACCCACAGTTCATAGCCATGTGAAGTCAAATACAGAACAGATTTGTTCCCGGTCCCGATCCCGGGTCTGGGTCTTCCGGCACAGTGACGGCCCCATGGTCCTCGGTCCTGGCCCTGTCCCACTCCTATTACAGCATCTGGACCCTTTCAGGCTCCCACACTTAGTCACTTACAGCTGAAGTCAGTCAGGGTCCGGAGGCAGAAGGGAATTGGGCCCTAGTGTACCTGGCATGGTCCGTCACTTCAGTGGACGAGTTTCAGTCCGGCCTCTTACAGACCATAGACTGTACATGAATTTGGTTGGTTCATCTCAAGTGTGTGAGTGTCCCATTGTCACACCATGAAGTCAGCTTATGTCCTCTCACTGTCTTAAGGAAATTATGCACAGTTCATAGCCATGTGACGTCAAACTTTCGAATTACTCATTTAATCGTTTCAGCCCTAATATCCGATCCCTGATCGGGATGTAACGTCCGATTCCGATCGAGTCTGAAACCATGTGATCGGCCGCGTTTTCCGATCATGTGATCGGTTCGGGACATCCCTAATTAAAACACACTTTTAATTTGGCTACAATGTGTGAAATCATTATTGTACATTCAATAATAAATTAATGTTGACAATCATGTGTCTAAATAAAACATACATCAATTATCTGCATCACCATGGCCAAGGAATGTTAATATTCTCACCCTGCATACTCAAAAAAATACCAATTTATTTCACTCCTGTCATAGTCTGAGGAGGAAACTGAGGATATTGAGGAATGGCATTTAGTTACAAGAATCCGCCAGTCTGAATACATTAATGGAGCCTTTTGACAACACAACACTTCAGTCTTAACTGACATTTCTTTTGCCCTGGCCCTCGCTAGATGTCATTTGAACAATGTTGTTTGCAAACACTGATTACATCCACATAGTGATTGGCATTGCATTGTGGTGAATTTGTGTTTGTTGGACATTCGTTGTACATTCTTGTAAATATTATGATGTTGCAATTTTAAAGATTATATGACCATCTTAGATTGGATTTTTTAACACAAGACTGTGTCTCACGTTGACGTTGTGTATGTCACGTGCATTTGTGTCTGCAGCTGTTCACTACATGATCAGCGTCTAATCTGGTTAATATCTCCTTTGGGAGCCAGCTTTCAACAACATTAAAAACTTGAGCTTGCGCCAAGATATACTTTTTTAATCATCAATGAAAACTGAGCCAAAATTGGATGGATCTAATTTCCTAGAATCTTAGTCAGCTATTTTGCGTATAGAAAGGGTAAAAGGGGTCTCAGTCAATGCATGCTTTCCTCTTTATTTGGAAATAAAATAACAACAGTTCCTGCTACTAACTCTCAAATGACTGAGTCTCCACCTCTGTCATGTTCTGCCTCCCTGCACCCTGCTGACAATCTGAGAGGAAATGGATTAGATACAGCTGAGCCAAGCAAAGATCCACCAGTGCCCCCATCAGAAACCATGAGGAATTACAAGTCAACAGATGAACGACTTTCCTCTAGTGTCTGTAACACAGCATATATGAGGTGCTCTGTCAATATTGAGGCTTGCCATAACAAAACAGCTGAAAACCATATGATCAATAACCACTGAAACTTTGTACCAATCGGATTATTTGCACTTTGCAGTTACTTTCTTTTAAAAAGACAACATTGTGCACTACACAGATGCAGCCAGATGCTGTTAACAGCTGGTTAAGGAATATCCATAAGTTAAATCATATGCTAGCAAGCGCAAATGTAAATACAACACATCAAATTCACTTTCAGATTTATACACCAAACAGGAAATGGAGTTTTAAAATGTGAATTTAGGGACAATGCTAAGAGTATCATGTTGAGTCCATTAGTATGGTACCTGTGGTTAGAATAGTCAGAGTAATGAAACATGATTCATACCCCGTGTTTGTTTCATTAGTGGCTCTTCCAGATCTTCTGTAATGATGTTGCTGTGACAGAATCAAAGGAGATGTAAGGCAGAAAACAAGCACTTTGCTGGTAATAAGTAGCACCAACTGCGACTGGAACCTAATTTTTGAAATGACACGAGAAAACACTGCTAAACATGCTTTCCCCCAGAATAGTCCACGATCTCTCAAGAGCAAAAACACCCAAATAAAAGTCTAACCACTGAGAAAAGTGATATGAATGAAATAAAAACAACAACTACAACTGTAACAACTGGGCAGGCGATGGCATATAGAAAAAAGTTGGATTTTTGGCACATTTCTGATGTTGTTGTACCATAGCTCCCCCTTGTGCTGAAAAGCTGTTCACACACATTGATCTACACAGATCAATGTAGCAAACCTATACCCCTGACCTTCAATCCAAAGATAGGTGTGTCAGCAACAATTCATGTTGCGATTACTGACAACCTTCAATTAAGCCACTGATCTTAATTCACATTGGTAGTAAACTAATTAAGCCTTTAAAAAATGTGCACAGTTCTGTTTTAAAACTTCAAGGAATTTATTGAATATTGTTGCAGTTGTAAAAAAAACCCAAAAAAAAACAACATAAAAACCAAACAACAACAACAAACAAACAAAAAAAACACATTCAGTTTAAAATTTTCCAAGGATCCAAGAATGAAAAGCGAGTGATAAAAGTGATGATGACTTCTGATGATGATAAATGTGTCTATGAAGATGTAATTCCTGTTGAATCCCTAAAGCTAATATTGCTTTAAATGTAATGGAAATATCTAATAAAATACAAACAGTTCCAACTCCAGGCCTGCATGTTCAGTGTAATAATAAAATAAAAGCATTTGTCTCATTTTTCTTATTTATTTCTTCATCTTAATTTTTAATGTGACCCATTGAGCAGATGTAGCAGGAATATAAAAGTCAGATAGCAATAGGATTTTAACATATAGAGGTTAGCCTTTTTATCATACATAATTGTATTTGGGGTTTTTTTAATAATTAATATGTGATGAGCAGCATCACCCTCGTGTTTTATTGTGACTTTACAGGATGGCTGTGAAGCTGCTTTGTCTCTTTCTGCTGCTGGCACTGTTGTGTCCCAGCTGGGCCAGAAAACACAAATGTCTCACATCTGCCTCCAGCTGTGACGAGTGTATCCAGTCTGGCCCGGCGTGTGCTTGGTGCACTGCCCCTGATTCTAATGTTCGCTGTCATAACATCGTGTTAAACGTTTGCTGTTGAAACTATATGAAAATGTGCGTTGTTTATTTTATTTAATGGGCATAGGGGTAGGCTATAAGACACAATTTGGACTTCATGAGATTTGGACTTTTTACTTGGGCAGAATTTTATTAAGTAGACCTCATTTTAATTGAATACTCCTGCTGTAGATCGTTTTTCGGTTGCAGTTCAGTCCTCCTGCCACAGAGGGCGCTGCATGCTACACCGTCACTACGTCCCGCCCGCTTCCGCTGGTTGGGAGGACTTGTGTCGCAGATTCGACAGAAATGTGTTAATGGGCAATGTGAAATTAAGCTCTATAGCCAGATTCAAAGATAATATTTAGTTACATAATGGCTTAGGCCTATTGATAAATTAGTGTTATTTTGCTGTTTTCTGCGCGGGAGGAATGGAGGGACGAAAAGCGGGTAAGACTTTCGGCTAGCTTCAACTCGAATATGTTTGTCGGGTCTTCATTCTAGCTTCGGCCAAAAACAAACAAACACGTCTACGCTTAAAATGTGTCCCCGCGCAGATTTGTAGTTTTGTATTTTATGTTCACATTGTAAAAAATGTTGACTACTTCTTGTTTAGTAAAAGTGCACTTGGTCTGTAGAGTTTGGTCTGACTCTGTGGATAATTGTTTGTAGGCTGCACTGAAGTGTCCGTTGGACTGCGACCGTTAGATGAGAGGTTGAGACAGAATCAGACAGGACACCACACACACACACACACACACACATACACACACAAGGGGTGGGGAGGGTGGTTAGTTTAACCAAAAAGATAGCACGTGTTAGAAACTGGTGACTCAACATTTAAACTTGATGTAACTGTTTATCAATGAGGCTGATCAGTTCACTGCGGAATATATCAAAAGAACTGACGATTGAATTGACAGAAAATGCTTTAGGCTTGGTCATGGTCATTCAAATACATAAAAAAAAACATTCAAAATACATCTCTGCCTTTTTTTGACCGTTTATAGACCAAACAATTAATAAACAAATGAAGAATATTATCACAGCCCTGTTTTATACCTAATTCACCCAATCATGGATGTGAGTTTTCTCATTCTCACACTATCTTTTTCCTCTGCACTTTCCCTCTCCCTGCCTTTCTAGCTGGTCCTGTGTTCATGTGTCGGCTGTGCAACCTCTTCTCTCCCAGTCGCTCTCAGCTGCTGGCTCATTGTTCTCAGCTGCATCCTCAGCAGGAGGCTCCTGATGACATCATTATTGCACTGCAGCCTCTTGTAGAGGAGCCTCTGGAGACACTGGCAGGTCAGATAAGTGTATCATTGCCATGGCTAGTACAAGAATAGAGGAATATGTCAAAGGTATTCTGTGACATAATCATCAATACCATAAACTCTAATTGAGGATGAACTGGACTACTGACTTGATTGTCAGTCTTAGACCATTAATACAGGGTTCAGTACCTCATCTGGGTTCAACTCCTTGTCAAATTCATTGTATGAAGAAATTTACAAGATAATTAATGTTCAAACCAAATACAAATGTGTTGAATTTATACGGTTCACTTAACTATAACTCTATTGATTAACATGAAAAGATGAGTGAAACCTCCTGCTATCCTGTGGGCCAACAGAGAACCCAGTGAAGCGAAAGCGAGGACGACCAAAAGGCTCTACAAAGAAGACTCGCACAGACTTGACGGAGTGCAAGACCAATTCCATTCATTCTCCAGAGGATACTTTTCAAAGACAAGAAGAAAGGAATAAGAGGGAAGGAGACCAGCAATGTAACTTAATAGAAGGTAATCCTGTTGCCACTTATGAATGGCCCATAATTATTTCTTTTTCACATTAAAAACAGAACAAGCACCTGCAGTATGCCAGGTTAGAGTCAGTCCAAACTGATGCAGGTGATCTGCTCACCTCCACTCTACATTCTGTCTCTTTTTTGTGTCATTCCACTAGGTGAAAGCCATGATGGGATTTTGGGACTTCAGTGTAGAAACTGCCGTCGTTCATTCAGAAACAGACGACAGATCCTTAAACATATCTGTCTGAGAGAGGAGGAAGAGGAGGAGGATGAAGGGGAGAGAGGTGAGGAATGAAACAGCAAGATTAATGATTATCAGCAACAGAAAAGTTAAAATTTGATGTGAGGGGACATTTTTTAAATTATTCTTACTTCAGTTATAATCAATATATACTTTGGTGTTGTGTGCAGATGTTGGGGAAAACTACAGAAAAATATTCTCATACATTAATTGAATGTATGTAGTAGCTATGCAACAATCATTTTCAGGGAGCAACCATGTTGGAGCAGGAGTTACGGGTTCTGGGAGTTTGGACCCTGTGAAAGCTGATCCAAAACAGACGAACCAAAATCCAGCGAGGTCTGAAAAAGGTTTGTTTAAAATCAGGATTAATTCATACTGTTGACTGAAAGCATCGGAGATGATTGAGGTGATTAGCATATACTGTATAACATATGAAGACAAAATCTACGAGTGTTAGCTCATCAGCTCATCATCTCATGGTCTACATAAACTGTGATATTGGTAGTGGCTGGGTTTGTGTAAGTAGGGTTCAGTTTCAATTTTATCGTCATATTTGTCTTGTTTTGTGTTGATAGACGTGGGCAGCTATAGACCCCCAAGAACCAACCGAAGCCGTGTCTCCAAAGAAGGAGGCCCAGCAGCAGGAAACAAGAAGTCAGTCATTAGTGTTGTTCTAAAGGAAGATGAAACACTTCCAGGTCAGTGTTTTTGGATTTTCTTTTGCTAGTTTTTACACTTTGGCCAACAAATGAGTCCACTGCTATCAGCTGTATGTGTTATAAAGTACTGCGTTTCCTTTATTTCAACAGGTGTTTCGAAAATGGTTCCAGTAGAGGATGGTTTAGCAGAACAAGAGTCAACAGCCATCAAGACTCAGCCTCAGGTAAAACCAGGAACACACAAACATTAAAGGGTGGGTTTGAATACAAGTTCATTTATTACATTTTTTTGTTCATTCAACAGTCTGCAGTCTTTCACAGCCAGTCACAAGATCTTGCAAATGAAGCCACTGTCTGCGAGGGCAACGCTAAAATGGACCAGGAGCTGAGGTGATTTAATTGAAAATGTCCATCTCTCATATAGTTCTTAGATTGTAAGATATAATTGATGGCCCAGTCAATCTGTCAGTAAGTTTGCTGAACATCTTACAATAATATATGTACAGGATCTCATTGTCGATGATACAGACTAAACAAACTTATACTAGTTTACCCTTCAGTTTTATCTGCACAGAGCAGTCTTATCCTTTTGTTTTCCACTCCTAGTTCTGATCCAGCCTCTACAACGACAACAACAACAACAACGGCAGCAGCAGCAGCCAGCAGAGGCTTCCAGGAATATTCTATCAAGCAAGATGCTACCAAGTACTGTATGAATATTTTTTGTTGAATGTATGAACAACAAATTTATACTTCAGTAATTCAGAGGTCAAGTATAGCTGAATGCTGTGTAAACTACAAACTAAATACTAATGTGAATAGGTCTGATAGGTCAGGTTGTACTTGAGCAGCCCAATGGAAAAAAAAGTTTTCCTATCCATAAGAAATTAAAAGATATATATATATATTTTTATTGGCATGTTGTTATCTGTGTGGTCTAGTGGAAGATGGAGCAGCAGTAATATTGGTCAACTGGTAAATTTATTTTATTTTTACTCTGTGTCTCCCAGTTTACCTCAGAGCCAGCTAAAGATCTTCGCCTGCGAGTTCTGTAATAAGATCTTTAAGTTCAGACATTCACTGATCGCCCACCTCAGGACGCACACCCAGGAGAAACCGTTCCAGTGTTCACACTGTGACTATGCATCAGCCATCAAAGGTACATCCATACACACATGCAAAGGAAAAATTATTGCAGAAATTATTCATAAATCTGTAGAACATTGCTTAGGGCAACTCTTTATTTCCTTACGTACTTTTCAAAGCCAACCTGAATGTTCACCTGAGGAAGCACACAGGGGAGAAGTTCAGCTGTCATCAGTGTCCTTTCAACTGCCTCAGTCCCGGGCACCTCAAGGTGAGTTGCAAACTTGATACCTAACTTCTGTTAGGTTGCCGTATGCCATTACTTATCTTCATACTGCAGTATAGCAGTCCACTGGCTCTTAAAACTCATTGTGGTTTGTTAGTGGATGTAATTTCACGCATGTTTTTTTGTGTGGTGGTTGTGTTCTTAGTTTTTTACGCAATGAGCTTTTCTATTTCGATTCTAATATTTGCTTTCAGATTGCTTGGGTTTCTAATGTGGAGCACGAAGCTGCACTGCTTTTCTGGTTGCAGGTGTAATTCTGTGTTTCTGATAATTCAGGTCCACATAGAGCGGGTACATTTGAAGGTGAAACAGCACTGCAGCTTCTGTGAGAAGAAGTACTCAGATGTAAAGAACTTGCTGAAACACATGGAGAAACGGCATAACCTGAAAGACCCTGCAGTGCACCAGAGCTACCAGCAACTCAGGTGTGATATGCATTATTTTGAAATTGAATTCACCTGTGACTGTTCAACCAACTGAAAACCTTTCAATTTATCTGTCTTTTCTAGGTTAAAGACTCGCCAGGGTCTCAGACAGCTCCTGTACCACTGTCCCACCTGTAACCGACGCTTCAAGAACCAGCTCGAACGGGAGCGCCACCTGTTGGTCCACGGGCCTCAGCGTCCTTTTGCCTGCCAGCTCTGTGACCATGCCGCAACCAAGATGGACGCCCTGGCCGCTCATGTCAGGAAACACCTCTTCCTGTACATGTGCTGTGTGTGTGATGGGAAGTTTGTCAGCTCTCAGATACTGAAGAGTCATCTGAAAGAGTCTCACTCTGAGCTGGACCAGGAGCAGGCCTTCACCGACTGCATCAATAACAGCTACTACCTTATACAGGCTGGAGGAGGCATGTGGGGGGAGGAGGAGAGGGAGGACTCAGAGACGGGGAAGAAGGAAGAGCACAGGATAGAGCGGGAGGGTAAAGATGACAGGATGACAGAGGACAAAGGAAGAAATGGTGTTGGAGGAGAGGAGTGGCCAGCTGGGGAAGTGGAGCAGCTGGAGGTACCAGTGACAGAACAAGGTGAGCAAGAGAGGAAAGAAGATGAACCACAGGGAGACACTGCACAAGATGTACAGGTGACGGACAGAGAGACGGGAAGAGAAGTCAAAAATGGAGTTGTAGACCAAGGTTCTCAAGAAGCGGTCTCCATAGAAGCCACAACATCCCCTGACACACGTGACAAAACAGAGGCCAACACAGCGGACTCATGCGCCCCTGCAGCTAAACATATAGGCAGACACGAACAAAACACACAGACTTTTTCATTGTCTGAGAGCATCCACAGCCCTTCAGCCAAAAACAGACATCAGACGTCATCATCAGGAAACACAAACGTAACTGATTTGGGTGTAAATACATCCTCATCATCAGCACCTTCAGGGGAAGAGGGACAAACTCCACTTTCTGAGAAGGTAGGCCAAAACAAGAGAAGGTTTGGGATTTTTCAAATGAAATATAAAACTGTAATTGCAAAAAAGAACAGAATAGCAGACAGATCCATCTTCATTATTGATAACACATACGAGTATCATACTTCTGTAAAGTATATAGAAAAAGTGATGATAGGCAATAATTGTGTTCAATATCATTATATCTCACTTATTGGATGACATCATTTTGGGGAATTATTAATTCTACTGCTCGTCTAGTGTCTAGTATTTGCAATTCACTAAAAGATTTATTTTATCTCTGCCAATTGAAAATTAAATGGTTTTGATCTGCTATTGATAATTCTTCTTACAAATGAAAATGTTTTTGAAACTTCTACCTTCAACTATTTGTTTCTTTATTCTGTTGAGTCATTAATGCTGTGTTTAAGTAATTTGATTAGATTTGTGTCTAAATTAACTAACTTCTCTCAGAAGATGTCTCCTTTTCAAACATCAGTTCATACTCCCCTGAGGCTGACTTTCTTCTGACTCCTTTGTTTCCTGCTGGCAGGAGTCAGAGGTTTTTCATCAGAGTGCCTTTCAGCAGGTGTTTTCATCTCTTCAGAAGACTCGGCTCAATATGGAGACTTACCAACGGCTCAGGAAAATTTACGGAGAGCTTGAATGCCAATACTGTGGTAAGATGATGAAACTCCCCTGAGTAGCCTGGTTTTGTTCTTTTATCCCATGTTATTTATTCATTATTAATTTTACTTTATACACCATCTTATTGTTTATTGTTTAACCTGTTCTCTACCAGGTGTGAGTATTGAACAGTCTCTGCTGCTTCTAATCACGTTTTATTCCTGCTGCACAGGTAAACTGTTCTGGTACAAAGTCCACTTTAATGTCCATGTGCGCACACACACCAAGGAGCACTCTCATTACTGCACCAAGTGCAGCTACTCATCCATCACCAAGAGCTCTTTAAAGCGGCACCAGATCCAGAAGCACAGCGGCTTGCTGCTTCCTTGTTCTAATCCCGGCTGTAAATATACCACACCTGACAAATACAAACTACAAGCCCACCTGAGGACGCACCAGGAGCAGGTAACCAGCACAGAAGTATCAGGGATCCTTTTTTAATACACTGCCAGTATGATTGTCAATGCACTTGGGAGAATACGCCAACTCTGATTATGTGTCAGTTTATAGATTGACACAGTTGATCAGCATTTGAATTTATTTGTCATGAAATGTAAAATATATTCTGCGATGAACTCGTGATCTCTTTGTCTTGCTGTTGCATTACAGGGGAAGAGTACCGCCTGTCCTGTCTGTCAGCACAGCTATCCAGAGCACAAACTTAAGCACCACATCAAAACTTCCCATCCCGGTAAAGAACTTAATATACCTACGCACATGGACAGACAAACACACAGTGACCTGTAAATGGCTCTTAGTATCTTATCCTGAAACAGTTTCAAACCTGTGCTTAAAATCGGTGTGAGGATCCAGACTCTGGGGTGGAACCTTTCACAGAGCCAGGCACTGACAGCTCAGCTATTTTTACTTACTTTGTTGTCTGAAGATCACTGCCAGTATTTTAGTGTGTCACCTCCTAGTGATAGTATAAGTCAACTCATTATAATGATCAATTTACTATTTATTGCCTGTTTAGTACAACCTGGAATATCCCCTGTTTTATGTTGTTTTTAGGTGTGGAAGTAACATGTTCAGTTGTTCACAACCAGATGCTTTTGAAGGTCACAAATAATTTTTGGTTGTGTGTGTGTGTGGTGTGTGTGTGTGTGTGTGTATGATGTGCAGACATGTTGCCTGTGCAGGGAAAAGGACTGATGGTGCAGCGTGCGGAGAAGTGCCCTTACTGTGACTCCTACTTCCTGAAGAACAGCAGCGACTTTCAGCAGCACATCTGGGCTCACCAAGGTGTGATATCCCTGAACCTTTGACACAGACAAGCACACACCCACAGCCTGGACCAACACATCTGGCCTGTAGTTGTCCATCTGCAGTGTTTCACTGTTTGATTAGTGTTTGAGCCGAGCTTCCATTTACTCCTCCTCCTCCTGGCTACCCTCCAGGGGGATGGACTAGACTGAAAACACACTGCAGATGTTGCAGGATGAAACTGGCCTGTGGGTCAATTTGTGAAATGATGGGAACATAAACAAACAAAATGATCCTTGTGTGTGTAGTATGTGTCTAGTATTATCTTAAAGATAAAAACAAATAAGAAGTGATGAAGTCAAACAAAGGTTACAAGACCTGTTGTTTTGGTCTGGCAGTGTCTGTTAGTCTGCTCAAAACACACATAAATTTGGTTTGCTAAATACAAAAATACAAAAACCATGGCTACATTAGCAAAATGTTAGTCTGAGTTCTTCTCTCCTCAGTCCCTGCTTTGACACTTGCTTAACTCAATGAGCTATTTACCTTGAAGTTGCATCTGTCATGAAACTGGCAGACATACATCCAGAGCAGGTGTTCATTAAGGTGGTTAGTGAACACAGCCAGTGCATATGTTCATTGTCTTTTTATTTCAGTCTGCCAGTGTCCTTGCTACTCTGACACCCCTGTTTCCTGTTTTCCTGTATTCTCGTTCTGCCGTTGCCGCTGAGCTGCTGCTGATCCATCTCTAAACCTGTGTCCATGTGTGCAGGTCTGAAACCGTACGTCTGCACAGTGTGTGACTACGCAGGACGCAGTAAGAGTAACCTGAAGACCCACATGAACAGACACAACACAGAGAAACGTCACCTCTGTGATCTATGTGGTAAAAAGTTCAAATCTAAAGTCACGCTGAAAAGCCACAGGCTCAGCCACACCAATGAAGGTACACGCGATCATCACATGATGATTGTTTATTTTGAAATGTCACTGTTGTCACTTGGTTTTATAATTGATTGTGTGGTGTGTGATAATTCTGTTTGTCCAGGGAAACGGTTTCAGTGTTCCGAGTGTGACTTTTCGTCGGTCTCTAAACCGTCCTTACTCAGACACATGGAGCAACATGCTGAATTCAAGGTATGAGTTCACACTCTGGCAGGGACACACAGACACTAATCACTTCAAAATGTAATAAAACTATTATCATACAAATCTATATCTCACGTAAAGGCCAATAATATTTTATCTTTACATTTATCTATGAGTGATTGAACCTCACTTGCAGTATTCTTTGTTCTAGAAACTAAAGACTATTCAACCACATGTTATTGTATTGCCACTTTCACTTGTGTTCTACTCATATTTAATTTGCATGTACTTGGATGTGTCTGTGTCTGTCCCTGTAGCCATTTCGCTGTGCCCACTGCCACTACTCCTGTAACATCGCTGGTCCGCTGAAGCGCCACTACAACTCAAAACACCCAAATCAGAAATATGAGAATGCTGGACCCGGACTTCCCAACGTTGATGCTCTGAAACAGCAAGGTGCAATTTCTGCTAGTTTATTTCATAAGAGGTGAAAAAGTATTAACAAAGCAAAATGTGTGTTCAGCCTGTGTGTGTTCTCGTGTTTAGGTGGAATGAAGTGTCCTGAATGTGAATTTGTCTATGGCACTAAGTGGGAGCTGAACCGCCACTTGAAGAGCAAACACAGCCTGAAAGTGGTGGAAGCATCCTGGGAGGTAAACAGTGTACACACACACACACACACACACACACACACACACACACACACACACACACTTTCTTTATTTAAAACTGCTGCCAATA
>OMNW01009260.1:135918-147753 GCA_900303245.1 Selene dorsalis
GAACAGCGTGGTAGATTAGTGACTCAGCCAAACACTGACAGTCAGGGAAGGGCTGTTCGTTGCCATTCCTGTTAATGCTTGTTATTAATATTCTGTGGTTTGTGTCCTATGTAACACATTGTTTTCTGTGTCCAGTCAATATCCAGCAGATCACTGAGTTCAGTTCAGAGACTCAGGATGCTGTCGCATCCATGGTTGCCATGGCTCCAGGCACTGTTACTGTAGTACAGCAGGTAGATATCATCTTTTTGCTCACTAATGAAACCATGAATAACAAAATGTTGATGTTAAATTGTTGCCATAGTTGCAGGTGGCCGACGAGCAGGAAGTCGGCAACTGCAGCAACCAGCTGATGGTGGTAAACGCGGAAGGGGGTCTAACTGGTGACCAGGTGATGGTGGTGGAGGATGCACACGGCCTGGAGGCTCTGACAGTCCTTACTCAGGGAGAGAACACTCACCACTATATTGTCTACGTTCAGGAACACACTGTAGAAATCAACTAGTGATGCTTGTAATTTAGCATAAGATTGTTGATTCATCAGTGCTGAGGGTATCAATGCGTATTAGACCAGTTTACAATATAAAATGTCTCAGTAAGCAATAAAATCAGGATTTGCTGAATGTTTACTAATCATCATTAGGTATTTTCTGCATCAGTTTTATTCTTCAATCACTTAATAATAATCAGAACAATAAGTGCAATACTTTCTTTTGTGACTATGTGACATATTTTGTATTTCCAAAGTATATTTGAATAAAATCCCAGTCTTGCACTATGTGACGCTCTGGAGTGGTTTGTGGAAGTAGAGTTCAGTTGTTGCTCTAAAAGTCTTGTATTGAAACTCAAACATTTTTATGAACATTTCTATGACAGACATTTAATGTTGGATAAAGCAGCATAATATAACAACGCAGATTAAGTGCAATGTACTTCTAAATTATCAGCAATAGTCTACCTGAAAACAAAGAGCTGAACATAAACTTTTGGAGAAGCAGACCCACAGATTATGATCTCAACATAGCTATATTTAACATTTTATTATTTGGAAACCACCCAAGAAGAACAGAGAACACAATTCTGGCATAGATAGTATCAATTTATGTATGAGCAGTTTTAACACAAACACACTGCTATAAATCTTAAAAAGACAGCATATACTCTATTCCGTGAACTATTGATACGTTGGAAATATTTTTCATGCAGGAGCAAAATGCAAAGATTGTTTAATTTTTTTGGCGAGTTTGCCTGCTGTTTCAGTCTCAGTCCAGTAGGTGGCGGTAGCGCTTTGTATCCTGACGTCAGACGCTGGTATGTTTTGTAGAAGAAGAAGAGGTGGTGGGAAATTTGACAGTGCGGGAAACACTGTTGTTCATAATTGAACAAGGATCCAAGCAAACTCAAACAGTCCCGTTACTCATGTTTAGACGAAATGGACCGGTTCATGTTGGTTATTTCCTTTTGTCAGGCCGCTGACGACGCGCCAGAGGACGATACATGTGAGCATGTAACAAGTTAAATACATGACTGTGTTCATGTTAGCTCCGTAAGAAGTTAGCTAGTGCCTCAGACTATGTGTGGATAAGTAACTACTGAACTAACCATTAAATAACGTGTTTGTCTGACTGGTGCAGTGGTTAATACCCGAGTCACACTGCTAACTTTTGTTCATATAGCCTACGTGTATTTAAAGAGCGAGTTAAGCGTCGTACATTTGGCTTGTAAACATTGTAGTTTCATAGTGTAAATAAACCTAAATGCTAATTTAAGAGGACTTTGGAGAATCCATATAAGTGTTTTTATTGTGAGATTACACTATCTAGATGATTTCATGTTTTTAAAACTAATGTTGAAAATGAAAGTCTGACTGTTTCGAAGCCTGAGATATCTGTTGTCATCGTCCACAGGTCTGGAGCCAGTGAAGCACACATATGACAGGCTGGTGGAGATTTCAACCCAGGAGTCTGTGAGAGGGATCTCTGTGTTTCCAGGTATGATAACTACGTGTTTCTTTTGTCCTGTCTGATTTAAATGCTCCAAATCCTACTTAACATTTTTCTTCTGTATGTTTTTTTTTAGCTTGCTCTCTAAATGGCAGCCCATCAGCCCAGAGGTGGTACTTTGCCATTCAGGCTTGCCATGGAGTAACACAAGTAAGATATTTAAGCAGAGATCCATGCAAGAATATATGTTCAAACAGTGTTTATATTTTTGGGCATTGGGCACAAGTGCATATACTATGTGTTTATTTTCAGATTGTGAGGCAGGAAAAAGCCTTTGCCCAGAAATAAGACATCAGATCTGCCCCTGTACCTCAAGCACTTTTTTTAATAGCAATTCAAAGAAATGTGTATTTTAGAAGTACAAAACAAAATGTAAATGCTTACATTTGAATCATGAATCAGATGTGCTGTACCACATCACATGTTTGTGTTAAGTCCCGTAGATGCTCCTCCTGTGTGCTGAGTGACTATTGTTGTTTTAAAACTTAAATGCAGGTCAGCTAAACTGAGTATAGATGTGCATAAATGTGCACATAAATTAAACCAAAAAGAAAACTGAAACATTGACAATGGAACAGGAGCTGAAATATTTATAATTCCTGTATTGCTATTATTTTGTAGTTTTGCAGCTTGGACTGGGAGGAGTTGGGCACAGGCCACCAGAAACCTGACAGTGAAGAGGAGAAGCCTACTGCTGTGGAGTCATGTCTCAGTTCCCTGAGTAACCAGGAGGCGTTGGATCAAAAGGCTGATCAGCAAACAGTGACAGAGTGAGTGACAGATGATGATTCTGTCCATTATGTAAATATATTGCTTTGTGTTTAAGGATTACATCAAATACAGCAACGTTGAGTAGTCATAAAACTTATGTTATCTGAATTTGAACACAATCCTGGTGTTACATTTTGACCGCTGCCCCCCCTAAGTCTTTCTCATCTGGTCTGAATGATTCTGTTGAACAGGTTGTTAGAAGAGGCTGCAGAAGGACTGCATCAACTGTCGGACAAGCTACCACCTCCAGGTACAGTGAACCAGTCCATTGTGGCTGGAGTTAATGTATTTTATGTATTTTCTGTCTGTTATTTGTATTGATGTTGATGAACTGTGTGCACGACCGTCACTTTCTTAAAAAATATGGTTAAAATATACAAGACATAACATTAAATATATTCTATCTTATTTAAATGCACAATTTATCCAATCCACTGTTTTGAATCCAAAATGTTTCCACACATAACTTCTCAGATGCTTTTGGTTTGATATAGTTATCTTACAGCATGGCTGGCCAAAGCTTTTCACATATTTTGCCTAAAAACGGAGAATAACAGTCATATTGTATACAAATGGGGCAGCAGAGCAGGAAGTTGGTTCACTCAATAAAACAATGTTTAGAGTTATATCATTTAGTCTCAGTCGAAAAATGCCAGGCATCAGGAATTAAAACGTCTTCACTGAGGCCAGACTCATAAACTGTGAGACAAGAATACAGTCCAGTTTTAAATTTTTAAATTTTTAAAACCTGCTTCAGCCATATGGAAAAAGTGCCCTATTGTGCTTTTTACATATGCACTCACCTCTGGGAAAGATAGGATACTTCTACCCTGACTTTTTCTAAGCAAGTCTGCCTCCCAAAGTGATAATTTACTCTTTAAAGCACACTGCTTAGCATGCACCACCTCCACAGGAGTTCAGGAGCAGTTACCCTCTGCTGTTAGTTGCCCTGAGGAGCTGGAGTCACTTTTTTCTTTCCCAAGTCTTGATGTTTAGAGGTGCAAACTGAGAAGACGGTGTCAGTAGAGTGACTAGCTTGGGTCATTGTCCCCTCATGAAATCCTGTAGCGACACATGTGTAAGAAGGGAAAAAAAAGATGAAAGGAAGTATCTCATGAATTCCTCTTTGGCTTGTGCTATTTTTCCCCCTCAGGTAAAGCCCTGCTGGATGTGCTGTTATTGGGCTCTGCTGAGCAGTCCCCTCCTATTAAAGACCTGCTGCCTCTGCTGGGAGCCCTCAGACACATGTCTTGCTGGCATGGTGCTAATATAAATGTAGTCACACAGCACAAGACTGGGTAAGGAGACAGAAAATACACATGCAATACATTTAGAATCTAAATGGACCTGTGCTCATATACACAGAGGACCAATAGATAACTGTGGTCATGGCACACATTAATGAGGGATGAGAAGTTTGCATGAAAGGGTGTGATATTGTGTGAAGTTGCAGGCATAATTATTTTTTGAGATGCTGCCAGTTCACCACTAGAGGGAGTTAGTTGAGTAAAGATATACTACAATATATGTTGACTTACAGTAATGGATGTAACAGTGGAACATTTCCACAGAGGCATTCATTTTACGTACTGGCAGAAAAGCTGCGTTAGATTCTCAGAAACATTTGCTACATTATTTCCCTAAATAGGAGAATTTACATTAATCAGGATTTTTTTTCCTGGTGTAGAGGGATAACCAACTTAAGTTTCTCTGTGCTGATCATTCACTGATTCTTTTTGGTTTTTTTTTCATACGTAGGTGGCAGAAAGTAGCATCTTACCTGAGTGCAGGTCTGGTGGAACCTGCCAACCTGGATACCTGTGTGGACCACAAGGAGCTGTGGAGGGGCGGCCTGGTTATCAGAGAGAGAAAGGTAAGGGTCTCTGACAGATGGACGGAGCAATGCTCTGTTTCTATAACTCTTTGTGAGAATATTAACACTTGCCACTGTGGATACAATAAATCCCTCACCCCAGTTAGCTCGAGAGTTTATTATTAGTGCTCTCTGAAAGGTACTAATTGCACACTTGGGTAAAATAACTGTCCTGGTCTTGTTAGATCTTACTGTTGATCAAAACATACTGTTAAACAAATAGAGAACTGGGTTTGGACTCACTGAAACAGTCCTCACTTGGTGCAGGAAGGGAAGTGATTATGCCATATGGAGCCTTGCAAGGATCCATTCACAGGCCCCTTGTGTGCAATTTCTACATTATCCTTATTGGACTCACCTTCCACAAGCACAGGGTGGGTTATCATAACTGTGCTGTGCAGACAATACACAGGTTTATTTAGCTTTCTCACCCAATGATTTCAGTCCCATGGAGTCTAGAGCACTGAAGACCTGAACTCATGTAAAAAATTAAGGTGTAATTGGGTGGGTGAGGATCTTAGTTTTAATCACCACATTAAAATTTTAACACAGTCTGCATTTTGGCATCCCAAAAGCATAGCTAAGGCAAAAGACCTTGTTTCTAATCAAGATTTAGACAAACTCATCCTTGCCTTTATATCTTCAGGTAATTATTGCAACACTCTAGCAAATAACACCATCAGACAGGTACAACTTAGTCAGACTGTTGTTCCTTGGGTTTTTCCTACAACTAAGAAATGAAAGCATATAAGTACTTCGAACTGGTTTCCAGTCACAGCTGAGTTAAAAGTTTTACTCCTTCCTAAATACATTTCTGGAATGTTTTAAGTTCAGTATATATGCCCAATAATGGGTATGTAATATGTGCAAGGCCTGGTCAGTTAATGGGATCCAAAGTTAACACTGAACATGGTGACATAGCTTTCAGCAATCGTGCTGCCACCTGCTGGAACCAGCTCCCAATTCAGATCATATATTCCTGAGCCACAAACTGGCATTAAAAATAAGTTAAGCTCTTATTTATTCTCCTCTGCCCGCATCTAATCTTTTAATCTTACGTTTTAATGAGATGTTATCTATTTTATAATAGTCTTTTATATTGTTTTCTTATTATGGATTTTACTTGTGTTTTTATGCTTCCATTATTTCTGTTAAGCACATTGAATGACCTTTGTGTATGATAATGTGCTATACTAATAAATCTGCCTTGCCTTGCCTTGCCTATGAATCACTGGGGATACAGTTCTTTTTGCATAATTTATTTTACATGGTCTTGTTGGTGTAGAAACTTGAGAAGGAGGTGGAGAAAACAAGGAAACTCACTTGAACCACTTCAGTATAAACAATGAAAAAACCCAGCTGTATTAGCTTTTGTAATGAAATGGTTACAAAATGCAGAAAGGTGGTTGTTGGTGATCTAGGACTATTGGAAACCAAAGAGGCTGGCTTACTACAGAGAGTGAGACGAAGGATTTTCATGACAGTTTCGTGTCTGTATGTTTACAATGTGTTCATGACAGTAAAAAGAAGATTTTAAAGAAATGAGTATGTGGGTGACAGCTGTTAAGAGCCATCTGTGATTCTTTATGTGTACTTGCATGAATTTATATACATACGTAATAAAGGTTTGAAGTACTGTAGGAGCGATTGATCATTTAAAAACAACTAAGAAGTGAGTCAGTGAGGTCCTGGCTGTTGAGAGGAAAGACTTCTTTCGTCTCATCGTCTGTCTCTGTGAGTTTTTGTGTTCTGGACAAGAACTGTGGAAGGCACAAGAAAAAGCAGTGTCCTTTTAAATCCACCAGCTTGTTTGCCGAGGGCTTTTTATTTTGAACAGTGTTGCTCTGTGGACAGGAGTACACAGCTAGCTGGGCTGAGTGAGAAAACAGTTACACTGGGGGTAATTGTAATTCAGAGACCTGATTCACGCCACCGTGTGTGTTCCTCTATCTTTTTTTCATGTGAAATGCACTGCACATAACGCCATGGGGTTAGTTTTTTTCATGTATTTCCTTTTTGAATTTAGTGACTTTTTGAGTCAGTGGGGGATAAGTGTTTCTTCATCGCTGACTGAATCTGGAGGAATCACTGGATGTCACTGAGGGGTCATGGGAAATTGCTCTGACTTGCTGGTGTTGCCCTGGCAGAAGCTACCCGGTCCTGCCTGGCTCCGCTCTCACTCGACCTCACTCCCCAAGGAGTCAGCTGCAATTAATGATCGGTCTAGACTTGGGCAAAGGACAAATGTTAGAGAACGCCTCCAGGCACTTTCTGTCTGTGTGTAAAGGACAGTGCTGGTCTTATTGACATGCAGGTACAGTGCTGTTCTTCACAGTATACGTTTAAAGTGTAAAAGGCCATATACCGTAGATGGTAGAAACTATAGCTAGTAGACACCTCCTGTCCTCAGAGTGTTGTTTCTGTCAGGGGCTGTCTCAGGCCTTTACCTTTAGTCAAGAGAAATCCTGATGCTGTGGTTGTTAAAACTTGGTGCTCTGAGCAAGGGGAGGCTCTCTCCTGTGCACAAATAAGATCCATGAAGAAATAATTTAGTGAAACACCTTTCTAGAAGAGTACAAGCTGTGGAAGCTGAATGTTGGATGTCCACATATTTTGGCCATGGTTTGTCCTTTTTATTTCCCGTTTTCATACCAGTAGCTGCATTTGGGTGTCAAAGTGAACAGGCCGAGCTGCGTTGACAGCATTTCTTTTTTGTTGCCACTCTGGAGATTACTTCACACCCACTTGTACTTCTTTCTCATTACAGGAAAGCTCTGGCAGGTGCAGCAGTTTTCTGTCTCTGGACAGAATTGGCCAAATTTGCACT
Source organism: Selene dorsalis (assembly GCA_900303245.1). NCBI lineage: Eukaryota > Metazoa > Chordata > Actinopteri > Carangiformes > Carangidae > Selene > Selene dorsalis. Next base: position 143,393 of record OMNW01009260.1, read on the forward strand.
ATTCTCTTCCGAGGTCCTCTAGAGAGAAACACAATCTGTTTCGCTGTAGAGTTTACTTTCATGTCTCGTACTGTTGTTGTTGTTGAATCTGGAGATTTTTAGTCGGCATTTTAAGATCATTTCAAAAACTGAGAAGCCTGTATTTAAAAATATACAGGTATATCATTTGTTTCAAAGTTCTTTATCATCCATTATAGATAAACCAAATCACAGATAGGTTTAGTAAACAGTATACAGGTCATAATTCAGTACATGTCTTGGCCTTAATTTAAAGTAAATGTTTAATGGAATCAATATAGACAAATATATCTTTATTAGATACTGGTATCATCCTTAAATGTCTAGTTCTGGTCACACAGTGATATGACCTTTCATCCTTTTGGAAAAAAGTTTTCTACAGTCATGTCTCCTCTGTCTGCTTAATTCTGACTATGCTGATGCAAGCATGCAGGCTCTCCTTCACTGTAGACCTTTGTTAAGCTGCTGCTGTCAGAAGTGAGGGGCGCCAGCAGTCAGTCAGTCAGTCAGTCAGTCAGTCAGTCAGTCAGTCAATAAAGGCTTCACAGTTGGAAAGCAGTGGAACAAAGGAGCATTCCCACAGGTATAAAAGCCTGTCTGAGAGCAAGCACCAGCCCTGTAATACACAGCATAACATCTAATATGTGAGTGTGTGTGTATGTGCACACTCAGCACTAATTGCAAAGCCATGTATAGAAGCAACCCACAACATTTTTTGAGTTAATGTGAGAACAAACACTAAAGAAACAGCTGCACGAAATATTGTTGTGTTGTCTTTGTGCCAAACTGTAAGTCTGAGATATGCAGCACAGACATAGACTTGAGTATCCCGGTCATGAGCAATATCCCGTTTATGATCATATTCGGGATGCTGCGTTTACATGCACACAGGGAAATCAGGTTATTCATATCCCTGTTTACATCATAAATACCAGTATCCTGATTTCTGATCACTGCATCTTCTCAGCGCGTGCACCTGTGATGTTTATTTTTTACAACACAACCCGTGGCTGTTCTTGCAAGTTTGGCGCTGTTACACGCTACATCGTGTTGCAAATTCAGTTAATTCATCCTGTATCTAGCAACAGAAGAAGAGAGCGACAACGCATGTCCTCACCTCTGAGTGCTGTCTGCCTGTCACTGAGGGTGTCAGTGGAGGTGGAGTGGAGATGCAAGTTTATGGATTCTGAGTGGAGGGAAAACTTTCAGGCCACTGTGTGACATATGTGACACATGACTTGTGTGTTTTTTTTCACTGCCTGCAGATAGTCACTGCTGTCAGAAACCAGGATAAGGTGTATACATGCCACAGTATCCCGTTTTCTTTCCGAGTTCTCTGGGTAGCAGAGCCGCGTTTCTCAAAACTGGGATACTGGCGTTTCCTGGTTTCTGAAATTGACACAAAAACGGGATGCTTGAAAATCTGATCAAAACCGGGATACTCAACACACTGACTGATTTCTCACTGTTATCATAATGACTAGAGGAGATTGTCTGTGATAATAAGGTCACTTTACTGTTGTGTGACTGTCTCTTGTCCTGTGTGTATGTGTTTGTTGCAGTATGTGTCGGAGCTCCGTTTCGATGGCTTCTCTCTGCGCTCTCCAGTGCATCACACATCAGGACCCAGTCTCCTGCAACACCCCTACGTCACCACAGACCACAACCTACATTCTGAGGTGAGTCCTGAGCTCCTTACTGCTTCTCACATCTTTAAATGTTAAACCTCCTGTTTCTGTGGAAGATACAGTAGCTGCTGTTTAAAGAAAATGACTATAAGATACCTTTTGTTATATTAATCTATTTAAAGTATTAAGGAGTCAGAGTCACTTTTGTTTTTATAGTGTAACCAACCATCCAGCAACCACACATCACCAGCATAACAGTGACATAGATCAACAGCCTCAACAGGGCAACGAATTATGACTGTGAATTGGGTAGCAGCTGATGTGAGTGCCAAGATGTTTAGGCATGTTATATTTTGCAGTGGTGCTGTTGCCAGATGTTGAATCCTTGGTTTCGCAGGTACTGTAAGATCCATACAGTTTCTCGGTGTAGCCAGTGTGAAGAGTGCGTTAGGAAGACGATGTCTACATTCTCTGTCCCGCCTACAATGCTGCGATTGGTCGAACGTTTCTCCAGCTGGGGATAAACGCTGTCAGCAGGAACAACAACAGACTTATATGAATCACTGAGCTAATCATTGATGTGAGCAGCGATTTAGAGGTCTGGAACCAGGCTTTGTCATAGCTGTATCTCATTTAACTTCTCCAAACGCCTCAGGCGGCACATTTCATGTCATTTTTATTGCCACACAATTGCATGGTTGTTTCAAAGGTCCAATTGTTTGCCTCATTATTTCTTGTTTCTTCCTCTCTGACAAGGACAGTAGCAAGCACAGTCTGCTGCAGGGCCTGCACATGATCCAAACATTGTCAGGGAAGAAATCTTCTTCAGAGAAATGTAATGTGTTTGAATAAGTTAATTTCTGCAGGTTGAGAGAAAATTATGCTTGAAATAGTGTATTCAGTAGGTCTTGGCAGTTGACCTCAAATCAATGAATCAAATCTTTGGCGCTTTACCGTCTCTCCCCCTTTTTTGAGTCATGCCCTCTTCATACGTTGCAACATGACTGATCCCAGAGATTAAAGAAAGTAGTGATGTTACCTTTGGTTGCGTTCACCACTGCCCCGTGGTTGTGACTGATAAGACACGATCAGGAGGTTAGGCGGGTGTTGGTGTCATCCTTTACAAAAAATCTCTGCTCTACTCATCCAGGCTGCAATATAACCCTTGAGCTTTGTTTTTAAAACAGGCACCAGCACTGATGACTAATGTGGGCAGCAGGAGAAAACAGCAACAGTGAGGCTGCATATTAAAATGAGAATGTATTAGTGTGGCCATAGCCTGAGGCTCAGTCTTTGTGAAATTCATGTCACCAGTTTCGCTTATAGTGATTGTAGAGTAGACTAATGCTATGTGGGCAGGGTGGAGGTATGTGAATAAAGACGTAGGTTGTATTTTTTTTTAGAGGTGCAGTTTATGAACACATACTTAGAATAAAGCATCAGCTGATATAAGCAAGATGAAGTCTGTGTGACATCCTAAATTATGTTTTTGACAGTCTGTCAGTTAATCGCCCAGTCCTACTGTGTAGTCATATTCCTACAAACTATAGGGGAAGTTTGATCGACAGGACAAGTAGATAATGACTGAATTTTCATTTAGGGTAGAAGTGTACCTTTTAACCCTTAGCTCAATCCACATCTTAGCTCCTAGCTAAAGAACTGAATGAGCTGCAGACACTTCATCCTCTAATGATATCTGCTGGCTAGATGGAGATGAGTTCAAAAGGATCACTTCCTTGTTGCCCTTTAATCGCGTTGAGGAACCCGTGACAGAAGGACCATCAGCTGGATAAATCTAATCTATTTCATCTGCCAAATGAGAGTAAGAGGTAACAGGGGTCGCCCTGTTACCTCTGATGGCCTTTTAGCCCAAAAACAGAATAAGGATATAGATTTAACAGATCATCAACCAGGCCAACTGCCCAAGGTTTCAAAGGAAGGAGATCTGGAGGCTGTAGTCATACTTTACTTCCGTTGGATTTGCACATCTTTTGTACATAATGTTTCACCATCGTCAATGACTTAATAGGACGATCCTCACCTTCATTTGGCAGAAAGTTTTTAGCCAGGATCCATTTTATTGAATCATCAGCTTTTCCATCAGCAGCAGTCGTTTGAGTCACTCACTGGTGCTGAGAGACCAGAGTGAGCCGTCAGCCTCCACCATGTGCAGTGTGTAACTTCAATAAATGTCCATGTATCAACACTATGGACAGTGAGCAACTCAGGTGACCTTATCCCAGAACTACTCGTTTAAGCTCTCACTCTTCTAGACAGGATGACACTGTCAGATATTTTGCTTGCAATACATATTTTTACACTTCAGTGTTGTAGGTTTCTTAATTTTAATTAAACCCAGCGATAACTAAACTCTACTTAAACCCAATATTAGTTGTTTTTAAAATGAGTCAGTTAATCATTCATTCGAGTCAGTCCATGTTGATGTCTGTGATCAACAGTGAAAGATATTCGGTTTAAAATAAAATGAAACTGAGAAGATCTGCAAATCCTCACAGTGGAGGAGCTGAGACCTGGAAACATTAGTGGCATGACTCTAAGGATGGCAGTGACAGTTGGTCAGTTCGCCACTTTGGTCCAGACTGACATATGTCAAAATATGTTGTATTTTAAATTTTTCCTGAATATTTAGCAAGTCTACAGGCATCCCCATTCACCTCAGTTGTACTTTGAGTTTAGTGCTAATTAATGTTAAAA
>OMNW01009260.1:149150-175258 GCA_900303245.1 Selene dorsalis
AACAACGTAGAAAAGTCAAACCAATTATGACCAGTATGCTGCTCCAATCTTTTGGTTATTATCGGTTTTCAATCAGCAAGAGGTTTAAATTGAAATTTTCACTTTCCCTCCACACACACACACACACTCAAAGACACACACACACACACACACACACACACACACACACACATTTACACACATATACAACCTAAACTATACTCAGACTCCTCACTGTCAGGAGGGACCATAGTGATTATTACAGACGTACACACACACACACACACACACACACACACACCACAGTGGGCAGACACAGTGTGGCCACCAAACGAGAGGTGTTTGTGTGAGATTAATGAAATCTGCTGCATGTTAGAGATAACCTGCAAGCAAGCATAGCCATGCTTCAGTCACATACTTTCAATGTTGGCTTTTATTATCACTATTATTATTGCTACCACGACCACTACTGCTGCTGCTGCTGCTACTACCACCACCACTACTACTACTACTACTACTACCACTACTACTACTACTACTACTACTAATAATAATAATGATTATTCAATCATGATATTAAATGTTAGTTTTAGTAGTAGTTGTAATTAAATCTGCTGCTAACAAATGGCTTTTCTCTTGTTTTTTGGTGTGAAATGGCTCAATCAACATTCAAACCACACTGAAAAGAGTCACAGGTATATAATGGCTCCAACTCTTACAGGCTTTGATGTAAACATGACATCTGGGTGAACATGGTAATTAATGCCCCTTTTCCACCGCACTATGAAGCCTTTCAGGGAACAGAAACACTGCAGGCAGTGTCACCTGCCCTGCAAGCTCCTATTGACCTGAAAACACTTTGATTACACCTCTTTGTTGCCCTCTGCAACTGCAAGTGCTGATCTCTCAGTGAAAGGAGAGGCATACCTGTCTGACAGTGTGAAAGTGGTTTATCCATTCAAAAAAAAAAAAAAAACTCTGCCTTTTTGTGCCGCTATTTTTGTGTTACGGCTATTAAATCAAAGTACATCTTTATATTGAGCCTATTAGTTAATGTTGACATAGTACAGTTCTGTTTGTTGAGCCTCGGCTCTGCCCACAATGAGAGGGATCAATTAAAAGGCCAACGATTTCATTTCTCTAGGAGCACAAAGGAAATGGTGAAAATGGATAGTGATGAAAATGTTGCTTGAAAGGCGATAAAATGTACATCTATTCTAGACATTTTCAAGCGTATATTATGGAAATTCTTCTGAATCTTGTCACAGTCGCCCTTATTATTCTTCTAAGGTTATCCTCTAATGAATGTTCTCTCACAGATTAAAGGGCTCTACAGCTTCTTCAAATGGTGACATGTATTCCCTTGGAGTGTCCTTTTTAATAGCGCTTTAACTCTGTTTGATAAGGAGGGAAAGAGCGTCATGTTACTCTTTCTTTGGGGATTTAAATATTCCTACATCAAATCTGCACAAAAACCTTCATACTTCCTCGACTCCTGAGCATTTCAACATGTAGTAAAAGTTATCAGCCTGTCCTTAAAAGTTTTTTTTTTTTTTTTTTTTGGTTGGCAGTAATTACTTGAGGGGCTTAATGTGCTTTACCCCTGTAACAATTAAAGTCTTAATATGTGATTTTAATCATTTGATGTTCAACAATGTAACAGACTTTTACTGATGTTCAGTGGATACGGACGTCGTACAGAATATTTCTGTAAGATTTCTGTTGTGAAATAAAGTCAGTGTTAGTCTGTGAGTGCCAAGGACTAGATTACAACAATCTGTGTAAAGCAAATGAGTGAGGATAATAGGCAATGCTCCTGCCACGCAAAGAAAACACCACAACAATCTGTTTGAAGCCACTTTTACAGTAATTGCATACTGATTCATGTTTAAACATGCAAAAACATTTAAAGCACAACAACATTTAGGCACAGGCAATTTTAAACTATTACAAAGGATAATTTCGTGTGGTTGTAAGTAATGAGGACAATTAAATATTTGAGGCCGCTGCATTAGTCAGACTTTTTGACGGGGTGGACAAAGGAGTAATAAACTTCCCCATCTTGCCAGTGAAAGTAGAAATTCGACCAGTATTCATTAAAATCTTCATCTACTCTTAATCTATAGGACTCTCTCGGAAATAGGTCGGCAATTCAATCTTATTCCAGTTCATTAAAGTATGAGATTGAAATTTCAGTCTTTGCTCTGTATTCCTGTAAATTTCTGTATATGCAAATGACCTGTTTTCCATGTGACAAATGATTTATATATTATTGATTTCCTTATGGCAAGCTCATTAGATAAGTAGGACAGACCGGTGAAATGTAGGTCTGTTGTTTCTAATGTGAGCTAATGTGAGTGTGTTAAGGACCTTATCATGACTGGCTACTGGCAGAAAACACGATTTCCTGCCTTTTGGTGTTAAAAAACAGTCAGAAAACATATCTTAGCCATTATTCTGGGGTTCACAGTAATTATGACAAAATTTTACACAAAAAACACAACCTCTGAACACATCATAGGCCGCTGGAAGTTGTTTTGACATTTTATTTAAAAAAAACAACAACAATAAGTCAAAAACATAAATTCTGCATTTATAGATGTCAGTACCTGTCGATTTAAATTGCTGTCTCACAAATGCTCAGTCTTGTTTTCATTTTTTTCAAACCCCCCTCTTCCATCCCTCACACAGCTTTTATTTTAAATGCCGTTCTGTCAAATAAGCGTGTTGTTTTTTCATTATCTTTTTTTCTGTGCATCTTTCTTTCCTTCTTTATTTCTTTCTTTATTTATTTCTCTCCACACCCATCCTATCTCTGTCATGTGTTTGCAGGTCTTTCATTACTACGCACCAGTTTTGGAGTTGGTTCAGCTGGTTAATCTGTCTGGCCTGCCCAACTTTCTGATCTCCAGCACCCGCTTTGAACTGTATCCTATTTTGAAGTAAAGAAATTGTTAATATGTGTATGTCTGTGTGGACACTCACAAAAGAAAACTGAAGCAACATAATTCATCTTCATCTTAAGCAGCACCACTACAATGTATTACATGTCATGTGCAGACTGTTTAATAGTAATATTAAAATAACCTTGATTGTTCATATGTATTATTCTTTTTCATCTTTCCTTTCTCTACTTCTCCATAATATTTGATTATTCTTAACATCTAACAAACAGAGGTCTTTGTGGGAGGTCAGCGAAGGCTAAACTCCTGTTGGATCAGCTGAGGTCACTACGTGGAGAGGTATATGCCCCTGAGTCGTGTTCTTATACACACAAATGTCTGCTGTGAAAGGTTGTAATTCCCAGTGGAGCAAAGAAGTAGTTTTCTAAGGGTTTCACCTTGAGAAGGAAACCTGTTTTCTTTAATCCCATGTCAAATATATAGCAGACATAGGAGATAGACACAAGGTTAATCTTGTATGTGATTTAGGGGGCTGAGGGACTGTGTGTTCAGGTTTATTGACTGTGTTCCTGTGTCCAGGTTGGAGCATTGTTCAGCTTGTCATGTATAGTGACTCCTATCGCCCAGCCCACAGCCAGCCAACTCAGCTCCCAGAGCTGGAGGGAGTCTATAGCCAGGAAACCAAAGACCTTACCGGGTAAGACATTCTCTTTCAAGAAATTTTCATTTCCTCATTAAATGGGTGAGAGGAGCTGTATCTGTAGCCATCCTCTGTAGGGATAACTGCTGCAGAACAGGGCGGTTTGGGAGATCCCCACTGCCATTAGGCTATAACACCTCAGAGGCAGTGGCTCATGACCCGGACTATTGAACTACTTACATTAACTGCTATTATTACCACTAATGAGCTGCTGGATACTTGAATTTCCCCTGGTGGATAAATAAAATATCTATCTCTATCTCTACCTCCACACTGATTTTCATTATGATAAAGTTTTGTGTTGGAGACAGACTGAAGTGCAATTGAATTCATTTTGAAAACTGCAAGAAGAATCAGGTATAAGGTATAATTTGTACCCCATCACTGAAAACTGGAAGGTAGAAGGTATAATTTGTACCCCATCACTGAACACTGAAAGAAATTAAAACAGGGATCAGGGAGCAGGTATATAATAATACACTTTACAAGAACAATTTAAAGGTTAGAATTGTATGCCGCAAAGGTGATGACAATTAGAATAAGCTTTACAGGGGGAGTAACATGTCATTATAAAAAAATGATTGATGTCTAACAAGTTTTTTTTGTTGATTAACTTATGGTCCAACCTCTGACCCCCTCCTCTCCTATACAGTAGCGCCTACTGTGGAGGTGAAAGGTGAAAACGCTCACTACTTCCTGCTGGTCCAGGGCTCAGACGATGTCGGATGCGGAGCCTGCACGGTCAGGATGTTGCACTCAGACAGTCAAAATAATGGAGCAGCTGCCATGGCAACTATCACCAGGTTGCTGGGAGAGAAGTCGCTGTTATCATCAGGTATATATATTATGTTGTCATGCTCGCAGAGAGGTGTGTGTGTGTCTGGCGATGCCAATGTTTTGGTTGCCGTTTCTTTGTTACCTTTGGATTTGTAGCATGTTGTAACAGAGTCTGTTTAAGAAAGTGAGGAATCACTTGCCAAAAAACTTTATCTAACTCCCCTTTGTCCAAATGTTGTACTGCAGGAGCTGCCAAATGTCAGGACATCTTTATATTACCTTATATATACCTCAGTTTTTTGCAAGGCAAATTGGCACTGTGAAAAGTATGCTGAAATAGCTGTTGGCATTTGCATTGTACCTATATATGTTCAAATAACTATCACTGAACTGCTTTGTTTTACTACTTCACTGAAAATGACTTATTCTCAAACTTCCTGAGCAGTTTCTCTATGTTATCTTTAAGTGGATTTATTCAGTTTGTCAGAGATAACAGTATCCTTGGAAAGTCTGAGTCACACTGAATCGAAAAATCAATGAATTATGTCTGTGTGTTCAGATTTGAGAAGTCATAGGAAGAGAATGCATTTCACACTGAGGGTTTTAAACTACCTTAATTGTCGCCATGAGCTTTGTGTCACAGCCGCTCCACATTGGCGAGCAGGCTAAATCAGCGGCGCGCTCTGCAACTGCTAACTTCATGTTACTTGTAGAGGACCAGCATGCCTCTCACCTCTCACAGCGTATCTTTGTCACGTGTCTCACAGTTTGAAAACCTCTGTTTGTACTGTGATCAGATTTAGAGAGCACTAGGATTTTGTCAGCATCGGAGGCCTTGGAAAATGTGGCAGTAACTTGTTCTCTATCACGTTGTAAAGGAATGGCTTTCACACATCCTCTCACTTCTCCTAAGGCTGCTCCTCAGCTTGATTGAAGCAGAGGCCCATCTGGCTTCACTCACACAGGTTGAAGGGCTGTCCTTGTTCATCAGGGTCACCTGTGTTATGAAAACTAGTGTCTTCAGTGCTACTGACCATTTCTGACTGATGATCCTCCAGTGATCCTCCTCACTTTTTCATTTTCCTCATCTCTCACAGGAGATGAGGAATGACTGTAATGTTGCACATTTTCTCCTCTTTGTCACTAAAATAAGAGCAAACACATTAAGATGAAATAAAGAGAGAAAGGATATTGAGAGGAAAGGAGGAGAAATAGAGAGAATGTATGGATGGTTGTGTGATGGATGTTACACGATTGAACAGAAATGTGAAGTGTGATATGGACTTCCTCATTTTATGGGGTGTAGATGAACTGATGGACATCTGTGGGAATGGAAATCTCGCACTGTTGGTTGTTTTGTTCTCTAAACTTAAAGCATATTTTGTGATGAAAGTCCTTTAATGTTCTTTGGGTTTATATGATATTCAAGATATTGTGGAGCTTCCTACTGAGACTCCCTGCTGTTAACATTTTACGCAACCTTCAGGAGACATATTTGAAATATTTTTAAAGGCAGAGCAGGACTCTGAAAGGTGCCCTAACTGCTGCAATGTCACGGTAGAGTTTTCAGTTAAATTGAAATTCTTAAAATGCTCACTTGATGGTTGATGCACCTGAACATATGCACATCAGTACAACTTTGCATCCTGTAGCATATGGTTTCTGTGTGTGTTTGAAGTTATAAATGTTATTCATGAACCCTACATTTACCTATTGGAGCAAGAAATATAGCTTAAAATGAAAAAAGACCTTAAAATGCAACAGTGTAGTAGTAGTGTTGTGAATTATTCTGCCACAGTGACTTCTAATGGATTGCAGCAGGTGTCTAAATATGTAATACTGTTTTTTTTAAGACCAAAAGATGGTCAATGTCTAGGCAACAAGAGGCTGAGATATCCAGGCTGTCAGTCACAGGTCTTTCCCGAGGTCTATAAAGGACTTATGTGCAGTCTGGATCAAAGGATTTAAAATAATTCAAAGGGAATTTTATGTGCATTACACTTACCATATCTGTGACAGAAAACTGGCAACATATTGTTAGAACACTAGTCATTTACTAGTAAAGTAAACGTGCATTATCTTTGTTTGTATATCTGACTAATCCCTCGAAATGTGACTTGTCATGCCTACCACATGAAGATCAATGTTCCTTACTTCATCTGCTTTTGCTGTTTTTTGCTGTACATCCACAAGAACTACCACCAAACAAAAACTCCACACCTGGAGCTGACCGTAAAGAGAAATATCCAATCATCTGTTCATTATTTTGGCAGTAAACATCTGTCTTAAATCAATCACACAAACCTTTGACCACACAGTCAGTATTAATTTGTAGGCCATTCCTGTTGCCAGCTTACCTTTACTTTTGTGTGCGAGAACATAAAACTCTCACTGTTGTTTATACATCAATTCTTATCAGGTGCCACATACCCTGTAACAAACACTGGATCCCTCAGCCCTCAGAGAGTGTTTTTCAGTGAATCATCTGCCTGTTATGTCCCTTCATCTTTCAAACGTGTTGCCCTCAGTATTTAACGCAGGCTCTCCGTTTATATTTGAGGTAAACTGCCTCATGGGCGGAGTGCCCAAAAAACCTCTGCAATGCCAAAATTACCCACTGAGTCATATTCAACAAAAGTACAATTGAGGTTTACAATTTATCTCATCTTTTTTCCTTTTTACCATGTGTCTCTCTTCGATCAGGAGGAGCTGTAGGCGACATCCTCCGCCCTCTGCCCTGTCTCCAAGGAGACAGCCTGCTGAAGAGAGAGGGGAAGGTGACCCAGGTTCAGACTCTGGTACTCAAAGAATATCTCAGTAAGTACAACATTTAAATAGCTGCAGAAACACATCATTGAATATACTGTAGTTCTGGAGAAAAGAAGAGCACTCAGCGAAAGGTGTAGAGCTGCGAATCATGCAGACAATAGTGCAAATGATTGCACACTGCCAGAGAGATTTCATCTCAGCATTTGTTATATTTCAGGGATACAACTGTGCTTTAATTAATTGCTTGCGTGTTGAAGTATCATAAAAACTGCAGACAAGCCCTCAGTGCAGCACCTTAAGCTCATTATGGTACGTCAGTCAGAATATTATTCCCCCAAGCAGGAGTTGGCAGTGACCCCCCCACAGCGCAGTAGTGGAGATAACTGAGTTGGGAGTTTTATCTGAACAGAATTATTACAACACAGACAGACAGATTTTTTTTCTTTCACCTAATTACTGTGGTTTTTCTTTATCAGGATCATTGATTGCCAATTAAAAAATCATTGAAAAAAACAGGCACACAGGGGAAGTTCATTTTTACAGGGATCATTAAATAGAGATGTGTTGGCTTCCTGTCCTTAACCCTTTCTTGACCCTTAACATGGCTCCTGCCTTGACATGAGTCACACCCCTCTTTAATTAGCACCTGTCCACCCTCTCATCCTGTTCATTTTCTTCAGCATAACAGGACCACTCTGGGCTAATATTAATTCTGAACCTTCATCATTGAGGATCAAAAAAGTATCATGTATATTTTGTAATTACACCTCCTACACATCTCTTCAGAGTTAGGTAGCTGAAAGGAAATGTTTGTCCATCTTTTAGTTCATCTACAAAACTGGCAATTATTTAGACACTGGATTCATTGTTTCAGTCATTTTGCAAAGGTGCCAAATATTTTCTGTTTTGTTTTGTTTTTCTTTTCAACTTTTATTCTAAAAAAATATTCTAATAACATATATCATCTTGATATATGAAAACATATCAATTGAGAAAGAATCCATGGACTAATCAACAATGAAACTGATGGGGTGTCGTTTAGCTCAGTTGGTAGAGCAGGTGCCCCACATGCCGAGGCCATGGTCCTCGCTTCAGTCGGCCCTGTATCGAATCCTGGCTCAGGTGGGCCCTTGCTGCAAGTCATTCCTCCTCTCTCTGACTCCCATTTCCTGTGTCTCTCTCGACTATGCTATTGATTAAATGCAAAAAAGCCCAAAAATATACTTAAAAAACAAACAAACAATGCAACTGATCATTAGTTGCAGGCTTGATTTTTTTTAATGAAAAAATACATTCTCTAAAACCAGTAAAGTATGACCATGTACTGCTGTGCTTGTGCATGTTTTATTCACTTACCCACAGGCAGAAAAAAATATTTGCCCGGGGTTCTCTCGTTTGCATGTTTAACATAAATTCTGTTGAGATCAACTCTCTTCAAGATATTTGAAACTTCTTGATCTGTCATCAGTGTCAACTCTTGGCTGTCTTCGTCCCTCAGCACAAACTGGTGCATAGAGAGAGTCTGTTGAAGTATCATTATTTTACAGACCCCGAAAATGTCTCCTTGGCAGGCAAAGATAGTGAAACACCAGTGGAGTGGAGCCAGATTAAAGTAAATGCAATGAAATTCTTCAGACTTAAGAAAAGCATGAGGACTATTCTTTGAAAAGGCCACGAGCAGAATGAAAAGGCCTGACAGTCCATAGGCCTTAATGAAATTCATCGCAATACATCCTGACTTGGCATTAACTCGGGAAAAGGCACATCCTTATAAGTTTCAAAAGTTAGAAGTATTAAAGTGTGGGTGTGGGTGTGGGTGTGGGTGTGTGAGAGAGAGAGAAACAGACAGCACAATCATGAGTGTCCTCATCTCATAGACTGTAACCAGTCTGTGTGTCTACTGCCCAAGTACACAGGCTGATGCATGTGTGTGCCCAGGTCTTGAGTTATCATTTTTCTCTGTTTCCATTTCCATAGATATCTCATTCTCAACTGTTGGGATGAAAATCTTTGTTTTCATTGCTCCATTATACATGCCACTCTGCAGGTTTTGCTGGTTTTGTTGATGCTGGGGCTGTTCAGGATCATCAGTAGTTCACCACTTAAGCAACCCTCAGTTGAGCATATGTACATTTATATTGGAGGTAACAAAGTTTTACACTTTTACACGTTTTTACATGACACAGTTTGGCCAAAGTGTTGCTTTGTGGAAAGAAACCATGAAAATATCCACATATCTTTTCAACTCACCAGCTCTGTGCATTTCTTTTATCTGAGGCTAGCAAAGTGTACTTACCAAGTGCAGCTTAAAAAAAACCTTAAACTAATTAAAAGAATATACTCCTGGTTTGGTGGAGAATCAATCATAAACCCACTTATTATCTAACGTTAACACTGATGCCAAAATCTTCTACCAGCTGTACGTTTGCCAGTGAGACATAAGCAAATTCTAAAACGTCTGCAATATGAAAACCAGCCTCTGCTTGTGTGTCCAGGACAGAAAGAAGAAGCATCAGGCTCGACCTCAATACCCATCAACGACCTGAAGGTTATTCTGAATCTGGCCAGGGAGCAGTATCTTAAGATGATTGACTCTACTCTGCCCTCTGCTGCCACCTGTCTGACACGCGAGCAGGAGCCTGTCAGGAACTCAGGTATGGAAGAAGAAAGAGCCCAAAACAAAAATCAACAATTTTTTTCCACATCTGTTCAAAGGTACACAAGATGCAACAGCAGGCTGGTCAGTTTTTGTCATGTAAACACAGTGAATCACAGACACTTCACCCTGACTTTCTCATCACATCTTTTCTTACCTAATCCTGTTATATAATCCTGTAAAAATGTAACTGTTAACACTAACCCTAACCCTCTGTGTTGTGAATTAATGCCAGTTTAAAAAAGTTTATGATGAAAGTTTCAGATATCTCAAATTCACAAAAAAACACAGTTACATTAAAACTCTATTCATCTTATATCTGTTTCATTCATGCACTTTATGTTTTTATTCTAACTTAGTACTTTACACTAGGGGTGACCCCGAACAGTCAACCCTGAGAAGTCTGATTTGACTGTCAGTCTCGCTGTCGAATCATCGCAAAATGTGGTTATGAAAAAAAAAGATTGTACCATTCTGACTGTATGGGGGTGCTTACTGCTGCTGAACATCTGATTTTACATCGGATGTCTTTGTTTTCTAATAATTCATAATATAGCCTATTTTGATGACAAACAAAAGTAGTGCTTAATCTGTCCATGAGGAGTTCCTGGAACATGGAGAGGGTCAGAGGGAGAGAGAAAGTCCTGGGTTGGGAAAGAGCCGCCTGTCTCTCCTCACTTCATGTTGTTTCCCACCAACTGAAAAATGTTTGTTTATTTGGGTGTTTTAGTTCTTTTTTCTGGAGCAGAAAAAGAGATGATGAATCAATGAGGGAAAAAACAACGTGATTCAATGATTAGTCAACTAAAGGCTGACGAATCAAATTCGACTATGAAAATTCTTTGTAGGAGACACCCCTACTTTACACATATTACTCCAAGATGGTCAACCCTGTTGCTAACCTTGTTGTCAAGACATTTAAATTGTTCATATTTACAACATTTGCAGTGTAACCTTCAGAGCGGTTTTATTAGAATATACAATCAGGTAAATTCATATATTCATGTAAATAATTATTATACATTAATAATTATCACCTAGAGCTAATTGCCAGTGTTTGTGGCTCTTCTATTTTACCATTAGTATGTAGTTCTCTACTGCATGTGGAAAATGACCTTGTTTGAATTTTCTCATTTCTCTGGATTACAGCCAGGACGCTGACGTGAATTTATACTTCTCTGACTTGGCTGCATGTAATTATCATCTGTCTGATGACTTGAATGCAACAAAAGGTTTTGTTGTTCGTTTGCATGTTTTGTTGAGGTTCAAGAACAAAATAAGCCAGAAAGACATAGCCACCTGCTAAAATATGTACAGAAAAAAAAAGCTTATTGTGCTCAAATTATGGGATCTGCAGATGTGAAGTGGTCATTATTATTATTATTATTATTATTATATTGTTATATTAATTTAAATCTCACAATATTGTGTTCAAGTCCACAGCTGATATCAACAGCTGATGTCAGCTCACATACTCACCAAAACCATTTCCTGACAGAGCATCAGTATTCACTACGTGCTCATTCCTAGAGTTACAGTTTTAGGGAACAATGCCAGCTAATAATCAGCAAATAAATAGGTGGCAATAAAACGAGGCCCAGGCCTACAGCTAGTGCTGGATGCACTTGGTGAGGGCGGTATTACTTTTAAAAGAGCAGCTGCAGGGCTAATAGAGCTGCAGTTTCCATGTCGTAAATGCTGTGACATTGTTTGCCAATTACGTTTTGAGTCTGAGCAAAACATTGTCCATCATAATGTTTATTGTGTAATTATCTACGCTGTTAGATTCAGGCGTTGCCCCAGCCAGTGTGTGATAGCCTGAGAATAGATCAGTGAGTTTGCCAGCAAACTGCCATTTGTTCACATTATTGCCTTTGTGTGCATCCTCGTCTCATGTTCTATGCTGGTTGTCTGCATCAGCTGCCCAGAGCCTCAAAGCATACTCTTGAAGTCTGAAAGGGCTGAGGCAGTGAGCTTCAAAAACAGAAGTAATGATAGGTGTAAACATGATACAGGTACATAAGAACACCCTCTGGCCCAGAGACGTCATTTACAGCAATAAATAGCTTCAACATTTCATAAAGAATATCTTGCATTTTTGTCTGCATCCCCTCAGAGTGAATGACTGTGTGGGCTGTCAAACTGCTGGAGACCTTCAGTCTCTTCATATGATATAATTTGGCCTTCAGGCCATCATCAACACCTTTGTTTCACCAGTGAACCCGTTTCATGGAGATTTATCACAGTTCTGTCTTCCTGGAAATAAACATACACTCCTCCTGCCAAAACATAAGGAAAGTGCAGAGCTGCTGATCTGCTGGTAGCTTCACTGTTGATATTTAATGTGTTCACAGTCTCATCCGCCAACAGTTCAGTGTGTTGACCTGGCTCAAGTGAAAACTGGGATAACACTTACAATCCATCATACAGTACATGGTGCCTATTTTGTAGGGTGAGCTGACAGAAAGGGCGCTGTCGGTTTGTTTGTGAATGCTTGTGCCACTCTCTACTGATGCTGGTAGAAAATGCTGAAAATGGGGCGTGTAGTTTCTCCTCTGTTCTAAAATGTATAAAGTTTTTCCCTGCAGTACTGCGCTTAATTTCCCTTAAGGTGTTGTGTTAGGTGTGTTTAAAATAATTTATAACTCCCTCCTCTGCTCTTTCATCACATCAACTACTGTGAGCTCCAGCTTATGGTTCAAGCAGCATCAAACTATATAAAAGCATCTGAGGCTGAACAATTACTTTGTATTTTTTAGACATGTCCACGTGAGACAACTAGAGCCAACAGCACCAACAAGTTGAAGGCTCATTTATTTTTAAACCGGTTGGGTGCACAGTGTACTTTTGGTTTATAAGATTTATAATTTGAAGCACCCTGTGTCTGTACTTTAAATGGAGATCAGTTAATTGAGGCTTTGAAGGAGCGGGAGACAATGTGCACATTTTTAAAAATACCAGCAGTCATATTTTCAATCAATGCATTGCACTCATACAAAAATGTTTAATGCCATTAGGATTGTTAAGACACATTCTTATCAATGGGAATTTTAAGGTTAAGGTGTGATTCCTGCTGTTTTGTCATTGTAGGTTTTCAGACGATTTCCCCACAGCTGTCTGACTGGCCCGAGAGAGGCGTCCTCCACAACATAGAAAACCTGCAGAGGAGACAACAGAAGAGGAGGTAAGTGGGTTTATTCTGGGTTTGGGTTGTGCCATATGGCCAAAATTTCATATTGTCGTAAGGGTAAACACATGTCATATCCAGTCAGCAATGCATGTTATGATGCAGCATATTTTCTGTAAAGTTTAATATAAGATTAGATATGACTTGTTGTAATTGCAATAACAGTCTGTACCTCCTTTTATCTTGGTGTTTGTTTATGGCTTTCGGTACAGATCTGATTCTGGACTTTGATTTCAGCACACAACGTTATTTCATGAAACTCTGTAGACAGTAAATGAAATATTAGATAATCAACACACCGCTATTCCACAGCCCTACTCCGAGCTGTGTCTTTGTTTCTTCCCTAAGTACAACCTTAATTTTTATTGTACTTTATCTGATCCTAACAATTTTTTTTTTTTTTTTGTCTCAGATTTGGGTTGTTAGGTCCAGGCTCCAGTGACAGCCTGCTGGGTCCTAAAGACAGTCAGAAGGGCTCCTCTGCTCCACTAGATGCCAAAGAGCTTCTGAAACACTTTACATCTGATGGTTTGCCTACTGCAGAGCTACAGCCTCTGACTATCAATAGAGGGTACGTTCAGTCCGCTCCTCTGGCTCCATGCTAAACAGAACCTTGACATCAGATTAAAGATGATCAGATGGCTGTTCTATCTGAATTAAATTTCACATTTCTAAGCATTCACTTCACAAACATAACCGTCCAAATATATAGACAGAAGCAGCCACCCACACAGACAGACTGGATCATAGACGGTCACTGACAGTGTCATAAGCAAAGATGGAAATGAATGAGTCAGTGCAGAAGGATGTTCACTACACTTTCTTATAAACACACACAAACTGCAGTCAGATAAACAGTATAACAGTTTGGTTTATGTGTTTGTTTCTGAGATGGATCCGAATGACATGAATTTAATGAGGCTATAATGAGGATTTCATTATGATCATAAGCCTTTTATAGATTCTTACAACCTTCTCAGGAGAATTATTGGCTTGGGTAAAAAAAAAAGATTGTTCTGCAGAACAGTCATCCAGTTGTGCTAATAATCCTGTCAGACTAAATTGTGTATTTTGATTAGTAATTAGTCAGTAGTTTAATGAAAAGCTGTATTCTTTGACAAATTTTCATTTTTTTCTCCCCCTTTCTTCTTTTATTCCCCACCTCCACTCTGTCTGCCCTTCTGCGCTCTCTGTCTGTTCAGTAATAATGTATTTCAGTTGTCACCAGACCTCTCTCCTCGGAGAGTCAGCCAGATGCCCTTCAGCAAGGTTTCAGCTTCACATTTCCACGGCATAGAGTAAGATCCCAGGATTTATCTATCAACAAACCAAATGAGTCTTTATTATTTCTGTATTTAATATTAATGTGTATAGTTATTGACATTAAAATTTAGTATTCTTTTTATTTTTTCATGTAGTTTCTGTCTAGACAATCAGCGCTCCTTGGATCGGGACCAGGCCTTTGTGCGGCTCCAGTCTCGTCTGATTCGGCACGAGACTCAAACCACCTGCTCCAAAGAGCCATGTGCCCTCCCCTTCGCCCTCAGTCCAGCTCCCTCGCCCGCTGTGATGTCAGAACCAGGAAGTGTGCCTGACGGAGAGACACTGCAGAATGCTGATGTAGCTCGACTCAAGCGCAGGTCCTGGGACATGGACATTATTGGAGGTTATCCTCGCAAAAGGTGCGATAATAGGTTCTCCTGGTTAGAACCAAGGTCCGAGAAACTTTAGTGTTTGTAATGTTTACTGTCTTTGTGTCATCGTCTGTTGCCTGAACAAACCAGGTTGGTGAAGTCAGAGAGCAGCGACTCCCTCTGTTCTCAGAGCAGTGGCAGCAGTGGGACACACCCTATCATCAGGTCTCTGAGACAGCAGCCAAGCAGATCCCAGTCCACATCTTCCTCCATTAGCTCTTCTTCCTCAGCCACAAAACGGACATCCTCAGGTAAAAATACTCATCCTGACACAGAAAGAGCCTATAATTTCTTCTCCTTCATTCTTCTACAGTTCCTGCCCACACGTTAATTACAAATGGATTCATGCCAAATATAACATTTTGATAACATTACATATTATCATGAAAAATTAATAATATATATAATTTTATTTCTGCAGTGTGATTAAAAGCTAACAATGAAATCACTCAATTACCACATTCTGCTTACTGAGACTCTTGAACAGAATGGAGCAATTGTTAATTTTATTACTAACACATGCTCTTTGCTAGAGAACAAAAAGTTGAAATGTCTGCTGTTGAAAAAAAAAAAAGACCGTTCCAGTTTTACTGCCTGACCATGAAATTTATGAGGCATAAAACTGTTGAAGATTTGTTAAGACTTAAAGGCCCTGCTCTACCACACAAGTGTTTTTTATTCTGGCTGATTAAACCTCTGCTTGGTTGGTGTTGGGCGGAGCTATTTTAGGATTTACATCAGGTCACCAAGCACCATGGAAACGTCACTTAAACTCAGTTAGACATGAGAGAAGGTCTAATTAGGCACATTAAGTAAAAACACCTGTGTGGGCTTTAATGAATTAGTGGAATCTCAATTTAGAGACCCTTTATTTTTAATCTGGCACCACATCTTTTCGTTTGTGAGTTTGCCTTGATTGTGAACTCTTAATTTGTTAATAAAACAGTTCTCTGTTGTTGCCATGATAGTAATGCCTTGTAAATTTTCCTGACACTAACCTCCAGGATTGGCGACTCTCCCCTCTGCTGACAAAGCTAAACCTCAACAGCAGACTCATCCTGTGCAAACGGAGGACAAACCTGCCAAAGAGTCACGCTCCCAAAAACACAACAGGGTGAGTGAGTGTATGTCTTACTTTGAAAGGTATGTTTTTTTTTATGTTTGTTTTTCTTTCTTTTTTTTTAACATCAAAGATACAATGATTATGTGTTTTTTTGTTTTTTTTGTGAACACATTTATGCTTTAGAAATAACTAATAATTGTAGCCATGGTAAAAAGTTCTCATCACAGCATGCCAAGCTCAAATGTTTGTGGATTTCAAGAACATTAACATTGAGACAGAGGTTTACAGAGGGAACTAAAAACACTTTATGTAAACCTCTAAGAAATAGAGTTGTTTTACATATTTCACTTCTCATGATCTGTTACTAAACAACAACACATTTTACTTGATTACACATTGTAGAGTATCTCTACAGGGTTGTGTTGGTAATTTCACATAAAAACTTAAGTGTAGCGAAAATGAACTTCTCCACCTTAGCTAAGTTTCCTTTAAGGAAAACAAAAAAAATGATTACATCCTTTGTTTTATTTTGAAAACTCTGGGCTTTGGTTCTACATGCTAAGCTCTTGTTCTCGCTCTTTCTCCCAGCAGCACATCTCAGCACACATAAATTAAGTGAGCTGCAGTAGGTCAACTAGCAGGGGTCACCATCTCCACAGTATCTTAAGTCAAATAGACCAGGAGCCTGGTTTGTTTGCCTGCTGTGGGCACTTCGCCTCTGTTTGAAAGGCTGAAGTTGCTCCCTAGTGGCTAGAGAGAAATAAATCTGCTAATGAAGGCAGGAGCTGTGCTTTGTTGAAGGTGCCCTCTGAAAACAGCATGAGTTACTAATTCTAGTTAGTAAACTGCTAGTGATGGAAATAGAGTTTGCTGGAAGGGCATGGTTCACCACAGTTTACTAAACATCCAGTTATTTGTTATATTTGTTATATTTTGTAATTATATCCCCTCTCTACCAGAACAGTCCTAGCAACCAAGATTTTAACAATTATTTTGTCAAGTACAATGTCGTAATAACTAGAGGCTGGAGTTACAAACATCTCAAGCTCAAGTAATAAACCATAGTTTTCAGTATATGCAAGTCTTAAGCACAAATTTTCAGGAAATAATTCTCTCACTTTTTACCCAATAATATGAAAAAAGCAGAATGTGTAATTGCCACTCTCACAACCAAACCCACACACACAGAGCCCCTCTGCGACAGATGAGAATTTTTCCAGGAGCTCCACCAGCGATAACTGTTTTGCATGGGATCATGCATGGGATCACCGTGAATGTGTGGGTTGCATCATAATGTTGTCGTGGAAACGCATTAACAACTACACTATTACCATATCACCTGCTGCCTCCACAGACACACACACACACACATTTCTGTCTAATTTTTCACGTCACAGGCACAGTGGATGAACTTGCACACGCATACGTGGAAACATGCACGAAAACACACACACACACACCCCACCTTTCAAGCTGTTTCACATTGTCCTCAGCTCACAATCTGCATCCTGACCTTGACTTGTTCTGATTTGTGATTACTATGCAAACAGGCTTATCATCCAAACCCAAGTATGAGAAAGAACAGTTGGCCCTATTCAGAAATAATGATAGCAGTTTATTCAGGACAGAGATTAAAAGCTGCCTTTCTACTCCTCGTGAGACTGAGTGGCACCAGTGATTCTTCACAATAATTTATAATGTTTCCACAGAACAGTCGCTGTGACGAGATTAAAGGCGGATCTATTTATTTGAGGGATGCATTTTCCCTGTTGACGCTACCAGTGAGATATTTGTATGTTTTTACCTGTGCGCTCACCTTG
Organism: Selene dorsalis; assembly: GCA_900303245.1. Lineage (NCBI taxonomy): Eukaryota > Metazoa > Chordata > Actinopteri > Carangiformes > Carangidae > Selene > Selene dorsalis. The sequence continues at coordinate 166,699 of OMNW01009260.1, forward strand.
TGATGTAAAGGTTCTGTCCAAGGACATCCCCCAAAAGTCAAGACATTTTGACATCCTTTCCTTTAAAAAAAAGAAAAAGAGAGCCATGCTAAAATTAGTTTCTCTGATTTAGCATTAGGTGGTTTGGGAATAAACAGAACTAGATTTAATGTTTTCGCAATTGTGCTAATACAAAAGTGTGTGTCTGTCATTTTGTGTCCTCAGATGTTGCAGGAGGTTGTAGTTAAAACACTCAAACTCCATGGGATCGCTGCCGAGCATCAGTGCTTTGAGGCCTGCAGCAAAAGACTGTTTGATATCTCCAAATTCTATCTCAAGGTTAGTCTTTTTACTGCCCACACACAGTCACTGCTTTACTTTTATTTGACACTTTCCTTTGTTTGCACGCATCCATGTGCATCCAGGACCTGTGTTGAGGTATGGAACATGAGTTATCTTTGGTTCTTAATCCTCACGAAAAATTAACTCAGTGATAGGAAGTTTGAAGAAACAGTTTCTCCGATACCAACATTTTCATCTGATTTTTCTTTTGTGCATCCTTCTGAATCCTCAACAGAAGTTATCTATTTGATAAAATATAAAATGATCAACACTGCCCTAAATTGACTGCAGTGGTGGAAACACTCAGATGTTCTGTATACAGTCAGTAAAAGTAGCAGCTTCTCAATGAAAAAGGTTTTTTACATGTGTGAAAGTTTTTCTGTCAAAGTGTTGTTACAGTCAAAGTATTAGTTAAATGTACTGAAATCAAAATCATTTTAGTGTTTTTCTGTATATTGTATTATATTATACTTAAAGTAGAGCTAATTATACATTTTGGTAGTGTAGGAACAATTTATAATATGTCCAGCTAAAATGAGTGTGTGATCTAAGGTAGTCATTTTCTTTATTTAGGATAACTTTTGTCTTCCTTGCTCTTTCTGTTGTTTTCTAAGAACTGGGCAGAACCACAGGCACTTTAGGACCAGCATGCATCTGGGAGTATATATGGTTTTGTTTGCTTTCCAAGGATAAAAATAAACCTACAGAAAAACACAAAGACGTCAGATTTCTCTTGCCCACATTCAGCTCTTTCCTGCATCAGTGGCCTCTGGATTTCAAGTTTGTTCGGAACAAACAGCCTGTACAAGTTGTTTAATCTACTCTAATACTATACTTTGTATTTTATAAACTTGTCATATAATCAGAGACAGTAACTCATAACTGTAACTGTCAGACAATTGTAGGGGAGTAAAAAGTACATTATCTCCCTCTGAAATGTTCTTAAGTAGACATGTAGACTAGCAGGTAATTAAAATACATAGAAACTGAAGTACAGCAGAGTAAATGAATTTTCCAACACTGTTGTCAGTAATGCGTAATTTGCTTTCTGACTATAGCGTCTTACACACTGTGCACCTGCCTTCTACCTAAATCCTCTCTCCAGTCAAAATGAGTTCATTTGTGACCTAAAATGTTTGATGTGGAGCTCATGTGAATGTACCTTACTGTCTCAGTGTGAGTGATTTTTTTTTCTGTTTGATCCCAGGATCTTAAGACATCTCGGGGCCTGCATGATGAGATGAAGAAGGCAGCCAGCAGCAACGTCAAACAGGTAATGCCACCAAACACCAGGGGTTCTCCGCTTGATTGAAGCATCCTAAAACTGAACTTCTTTGTAAAGTCACACTTTTAAAATCATATTTTCTGTCACTGAAGGTTATTGACTGGGTGCTGGAGAAGACCTCAGAGAAAAGAAGATGATCTTGAACAATAAGTGGAAACACTGACACGTTTTGGCCAAACCTTTGTGAATTTATGTTCTGAATTCTCGCAGTTGTTTTGCGCTCATCCACCTCAGTCTACTCTCACTGCTCTTGAGCCTTGAAACAGGGACACAGCGACAAAGTACACGCTGCTCTGACTGCACTCACTGAGAGGCCACATGGGCTTAGATGTTGGCATCAGGTTTCAGTTGTCTCTTTGTAGCTGTTTTCAAACATGATTTTAAATCCTTCCACGCTTGTTCACTTTGTTTTTAAATCTAATAATAATTTTATGTTTTATGGATGTACATATTTTATCTTTATATTTCATATTTTAGTCTTTGTAACACAATAAAGTGTTCTTCAATTTTATTTTGTTTCCATTGTAGCTTCCTGATTACAACCTGAGCCGGTGGGAAAGCTTGGGCACGCTTGTGTGTGTAGCATGTGTGTGTTTGTTTTCTCTAAGAAATATGTATAACATTATCAGCAGTGACAGCTAACAGCCCAGTCTAGATGGTAGCTGTTATTCAGACAGTGAAAACAAAGCAATGAGCGGTGCAGCACATTATGCAGTGCTGATTATCGCTGACAGTCAGATTTGTCCTGTTTGTACTAGTTTCTCTTCGGCACAGACTGATTTCATGCCCACGATGAGAAACAACATTCACAGCCAGTTGTTTTCTCCTGGCACCATGACAGCTTTTCTCCAAGAGAATGCCAACTTACCACAGATGATCATCTTTTTGTGGAGCAGGATATCTGGCCCACTGTTCTATAAACAGGAATAACTTGCTTGTCTATTAATATTTAATTTGAATTGGAGTTTATTTTACAGACTATCTCCGAACACCTTAATATCTCGTTCGTTTTTTAGGAAATGTTGCTGGGAAGATCTGTGGAGTTTGGTCAAAACTAGGTGGAAAATGGGATTTTCCAAAACAGAATTTTACACTTAACTTTAACAGGAAACTTTATTCTCCATATTGAATGCTTTGCTTTCCTCAAGATAAATGTTAGAACTACTGTGAACAGCTGATCTTCTGTTCATTGAGTAAACAACGGTTACTCATCAGTTTTTAAATTGATAATTGCAAGTTGGTATGAAAATATATTGAATTAGTTATAATAAAATGAGTTCATTTCAATTTTACACCATTGTCACACAGTTTGTCAATGAGTGGTTCTCAGACAACAGGCTATATTAAGTGTCAGAGGCAGGACTACCAAATGTAACTAAACAGAAAAGTGTAGGCAAATGACACATTTCTTGTCAGCTGATGGTTGAAGGTATCAACATTGGGCTTTCCGATCATAGTCTGTTTGTGTTTTTCATAGCAGCGATACTCAGTATCTGACATAACCTGACACTTTTGCATGCTTTTGTGGGAAACAACTGAGCCTGTGTATCCATCGGTGTGTGGGAGCACCGCTAAGCGTTAGAGTGAGATATTGAAAACATATTATCTGCATGTATTGGATCGCAGTAGAGCAACAGAAGAGATAATACAGTTACTCTAACTCTACACACACAGAAACCTGACCACAGAAAATGGCTGCAAAAGGAAAAAACACATTGTGGCTGTGCAGCAGAGCAGACACCACACGGTGCCACTTATCACTAGTCCTTGGCATCATAACAAAAGGGTGAGGGTTTTTTTTTTTACAGCAGTATCTCTATTAACATTTTCAGATTGCTCTGAAACAAATGATTCTCATCCAGCAGTGATACTGTCCAAGCACATAAATATCCAACATGAATACTTGGACAATTATACAAAATAAATCATTACATAAGAAAAAATAAATAATGAAACTAACATTAAAATAAGGTTGCCTTTATTATTTGTATTCATCACATCACTTTGATCCACACCCTCTATATTTTACATAAAAGGTCCCCAAACCTTCATTGTCCAGGGGTAAAATTATGGACAATTCTTTAATTAAATTAATGAATTTTGGTTTATTGGTCTCAGACTCCCTTCCCAAGCAGTAAACAGAGGTCAGTGTTGGCAGTATCTTCCCTAGGTGTGGGATGTTTATGTGGTGTGTAAATCTAAAATGGAGAGTTTAGGTGTTTAGTCTGGACCCAATATATTCTCCAGAGCTAGTTTAATTCTCAAACACACCGCTGCTTTGCAGCAGTTCCAGCTGAGCACTGACAGTTTTTGTTTGTGCTTCGTCACATGCTGATTATGTTCACGCTCCATGATTTGTATACAATTATCACAAGGTAAGATACTTCTTATTTTCAAAGGAAGACAAAAACGCAGAACTAGGATTTCTGTAGAAAAACAAATCCTCCATCAAAATCTGCACAGACAGTTTCTTTTTATCTTATCCGTTTTAATCTCTGGACCCTAAATGATTTACAGATATGTTCTGTGGGCCCATTAAATGAAGACAGCAAAGATTAAATGAGCTGGCCATCTGTTGTCGCTGCTCCTTGTATATAAAATAAATGTTATTAATGGCCAGGGGAGGTTCTTGTTCCAAGGACTTGAGATTTGTCTTTTTGCTGATAGAGGGATGAGAGAGATGAGGGATGATGAAAGAAGAGAGGTGCATAATGTGAAAAACAGGCTGATGCACTGGCAGCAGATTTTTTACAAGCAAGGAGGGAAGAGAGGTGAAAGATCAAAACTGAGTCTTCTGTCTTATCTCTGTGCTGTTTCATTATAAGAACTCAATGTGTCGACTGTTTCAGCTCAGTTACCACACTCAGTCACTTATTTGCCAGGGAAACGGTTCAATCTTCGTGTGAGTGAAGAACAGCAGGTATAAGAGGCTAATTCACTGTGTAAGTGTAGTTCCTTAGATCAGTCCTGTGCACAGACGAGCTCATTCATACAGAATGCACCACCTTCTCATAGCCGAAGTCTCTTCCTGATAATATAACTCTATTACCATGCGTCATCTCAACCAAGAAATCAGCTATAAAAACTTCAGTGTGCTTCCCTTGCAATTGTCCTTTTTATTAGAAAATAAAATGATGAATGTCTTTCCTTTTATAATGACATCAAATAAAATCTCTAATTTTAACATGATAACCTTTGAGATGTTTGACCGTAAAAAACTTGAATGGAAAAATTTAAACTAATAAAACAAGAAAATGTACAATGGGCTGTGGTTTGTGTTACCACAGGAAACAAAACATCTTCTAAATGCTGAATGCCAAGTGTTTTAAATTTCATTTTTCTGTCCAAGGTGGAAACAAGTATTAATGTAAATAAAACAAGATGTTTTATTTACATTAATACTTATTTCCACCTGAGTTATGAAGGCTGTAGTTAGAACTTGGAACATCTATAACCAAAATGTGTGTGTAAATGTGATATTGATCACTTGCAGTAATGCACCTACACAGAATGATTACCTGAATTTACACCTCCACATGGCTCTATGGAGCTTTAGAGTGGGTTTTAGCTCACTGATTACCTGACCGACCCCCAACGTCACTGGCTGCAGTAGCAGGATACAATTTTTCTAACTGCTTGAGGTGGCGTTCTAATTTTCTCTCTCATCTCCACGCATATATGTAATTATGAAGTGAGGTCACTTGGACTGACTGTTTTAACACTTTTTAAATGATTATGTCAGTTAACATTCACATCACTCCTGCCTTAGTTTGACTATGCTACTCCTAAAATTCACATCATTTGCTAAGTAAAAAATGAGAATTTTACAAATTGATGAGAGTTTTTTTTCCCAGCTTTTTAATTATCTAATCTCCCCATTATGTTTTCAGTAAATTGTATCTCACCTGAATGTTCTACTTTTAAAGTCCTCTCCACACCACAACTTCAGTAATCATGGTGGATTAGTCTGACTGTGGTCATATTTCTTGTGCTCTTAATGTGTTTTTCACACCATGAGTGCAGTGGTTGCCTATAGGCCTTTAAGAAGATGGGAGCTGTATATATATAATTATGCATAATTTTAGTTACACTGTATAAAATACTTGCCTGCTTTGAAACACTCAGTCCTCAAGACTGCAAAAACAGACTCTGATGCTTCCCACACTATAATCAAACCGACTGCAGTCTTTAGGCAGGCATGTTGATTTTTGACCGCATGTATAAAAAACACTTTTAGCCTGATAGATACTCAATGCCTGTACTGGAACAGTAATGAGCAAGAAGTTAAAAGAAACTGAAGTCCCAGGGGAAACAAGCTGACACGGACCGCTGCGCTTGTACATTTTATAGAACAGTAATTAGTACTGAACAGAATATAGGAAGCCACAGTGTGCATATTTGTGCGTTTAATTTTGTGTCAGTATCGGTACAGCTGATTTTGTACAGGCGCGTCAGTGTGTGATGGTGCTCATAAGGCAATGACGCAAAAATACATATCAACAAACATTTTGCCATCAAGTTAAAATTACAACTGTGATTTTCAACCAGCCTGAGCGGCCAGATGCCGTCAGCTTCTCTAAAGGATGATACTGGACCAACCCGACTGTGACCAAAAACCTCCGACACACACCTGAAGGGCAGTATTTGTACTTCACTATTCCTGTTTTTGTTTTTAAAAGATTTCATAAATTAGCTCATATTACATTTCTGATTAACATTAATAAAGATAAATTCAGCTTAGGATAGCATGACAGCTCTGTCTGAGGGCCATAAAATCTGTCTGCCAACAGATAGAAACTAGTTAGTTGTGGCAGTGTGTTTTCTTTAGTTGGGGCACACAATGCTCTGCTGGTATCACAAGCCACACTGAGGTTGAGAAAGAGATGGACTCTGAATCCATAGAAAGCTTAAGATCATTAAACACTTCAGAAAGTGTAATTTCAGTGGAGTGACAGGCCCTGAAGGCAAAGCGGAATGGTTCAAAAGGATGACTGTTAGATATGTGGACTGAAAGCTGCTGACTCTCAACCCTTTCTAGTACTTCTGAAAAGAAAGGAAGGACAGACACTTGTCAATAATTATCAAGAGACCTTGGATCAAGGTGTGTTTTTTTTAAGTCACGCTCTAACCACAGTGGTTTTGAAGCCTGCACCAATACAGTCAGTTGTAAGTGACAGATTAACAGTGTTTCACGTTATAAGTTCCAAAATTGGACAGAGATATTTGGAAAGTCAAAGGTGGGCAAGCATCAAAGAGGCAGGCGGTATGGTCTCTAAGCTAACACCAACGGGTTTGATGTTTTAGTCTCAAAGGTTAACGAAGACTTTAACAAAGGTTTTAATGTGCTCAACTGGTTCTACAAAAGAAGATGAAGAACTACATAATCTAGTAACTCAGTAGCAGTGATGTCATTGGTGGCAGAGGACATGAAACGAAGAGAGCTTTGTTAAAGTCAATGATGCAAGTTTCACCAGAGTTCATTCCTGCAGTGGAAGGGGCCAGGGCCATCGCTACTCCCTCACCAAGAGCAGTTAAACCTGATCCAACAGTATTTGCACCAAAGTTACGAGAACTGTCTTGTGCCACTTGAGATTTGAAATGATCTGATATAGTGGGTGTGTAGGGGCGACAGTCAGATCAGAAACCATCGCTGCAGCTGCCGTGAATAGGTTCATACACAAACTGGGTGAAACCAAAAGTGCCAGAATAAGGGTCATACCGTAGAGGGAGCAACAAGGAATGTATAAGGACAAATAACCTCACATTAAATTTGGATGTTAAATTAAAATAGACTTTTGGATTAATGCAAACAAAATAAACAAACAAAAACACTCTGTTTAGTGGCCAGAGCATTTGGCATTGTTACTCCAAAGTGGGGAAGCTGTCATTTAACTATGAGAGAATATTTGGCATAGGATCTTTCACATAGATCAATCGAAACCCAATGATGCTCAAGAATCAAATCAAATCAATTCATTTACCACTGTGTTTAGTCAGTATGATGAACATGTTAACAACTGATGACATATCCAACTGAACAACATTATTATTCATCTCAAGTGATGTTTTTGATCTTCTATTAAAATCCAAACTTTATGAAACTGTGTTTTGGTCCTCATCAACCCCTGAGGGAAGTATCTGTCTTTTTAGCTGCTGCATGCTCCACTGTGTCTGTCTGTCACAACCAAAACAATGAGCCAAACAACCTGCTGTTGAGCCGAGGGAACTCAAGAGTTGGTGATCATTTTCAGTAAATGGGTCCCTACAAACAAAGTTGGGCACATCACGCAGTCATTTGATGTATTCCTAATATAAAAAGACCAGTTAGTGCAACTTTTACTTATAAAATTGTTATTTCTTTTTTTTAATGAATAATCATCTGACTTTCTTTTCGGGGTTTTTCTCAGTTTATGAGCTTTAATATGACTCAAAGCTTCTTTTGAAACATATCACTGCACTGCATCCTCTTATTGTTGCCATAAGATTTCAGTAATGTGTTTGTTGGCTGCATACAGATTTTGAACATGATACTGATCATGTAAGCATAAAATAAAGGAGAATATATCTCTTTGGAGTCCTTCACACAGGAGAATACTCTGGATTTTACATGAACCCTGCGCATGGTCCTGGTCCCTACTTGTCAGTTGGTATCCTGTAACAAGGACAGCAGTCCTTTTGAAATTCCACTCTGCTGATCAAATAATCTTGTAATGACACAGTGTTACTCTGGTGTTCAAACTACACAGAGTGATCACCGCCTCAACTCCCATTGGTACTTTCATGACAGCAGCCCCTAAGGGATCTATTTGCATGCACAAGAAAGGAAAGGACACACACATTTAGCACACATTTACCTATTTGTTAAAAGGTTCAGGGGACTGAGGATAACACAAAGAACAGTTACATTGTGTGTGTGTGTAAATGAGAGAGAGAGAGAGAGTGATGGGGGTGCGT
>OMNW01009261.1:7017-51712 GCA_900303245.1 Selene dorsalis
GTGAGGACATTTTGGGAAAGTGAGGACATTTTGACCAGTCTCCACATATTCAAAGGGGTTTATGAGGATTAGGACCTGGTTCTGGAGTTCAGCTTAGAATTAGGTTTAGATGAGGTCTGCGTTTGATGGAGGTAGGGGATGAATTATGTCAACAAGTGTGCTTACAAAGTGTGTGTGCGTGTGTGTGTGTGTGTAGCCCCCATAGGCACATATGCACAGTGTGTACTCCACTCCTGGCACCATAATAAGCTTTGTGATCAGTTTCCTTGGTTTCCACTGACAGTAAGCAGATATAGGCAGCGCGCAGAGGTAAACAGTAGCTGCTCTTGCTGGTGCCACAGGCACACAGACACAGAGGGGTGGGTGGGAGGAGTGTTAGAGTCAGACACAGAGATGAATTTGCGCAGAAGAAGAGGGGGATGAGACAGTGTTGCAGCTGTTGGTCGAGGCCATGGGCAGTCCAGATACTGATCACAAAGGCCGCTGACTTTACAACAACACATATTCGCTAGTTCGCTGTAACTTTCCTTACAACATTTTAATGTGTTATTTCACATATTTTAATAACGCCACTAAAGAATATATTTTCAAGATTTTGCAGCGTCACTGTGAAATTTATAACCTACCAAAACCCTCAAGGACTCATGTGCCTCCACACTGAGTGCACTCCATGATGACATCCTTCAAGTAAAAAAGCTTTAAATCTTATCTATAAATCATATTTCAGCACCGCCAGGGCCATTTAATTACCTGCTAGCAGGGGTGACAAGTGTAAATGTGCTTCCTCAAGCTGTGGCATGTAGACTCTACCATGACTTTAATTGGTGTCGAAATTTGCTTGTGTGGCAGGAAAGACAGATATTTGTTACATTGAAGATATATGACCACAGTGGGGTTATGCGCTTACAATCTTAAATTTCATATGATCAGGGCCATGGATGTCACAATACCAGAAATTTGTGTCAACGCCAATGTCTAATCCCTCAATCCTCAATTGTAGTTTGGAAACACACATAATTTCATTGGTATATTTTGATAGGAATGGTATGATTGAAGCTAGGTAGCGTTGCCAGGACACAGCTCATGTTTTGAGTTGTTAGCTGAGACTTTAGCCTCTGTCAACACTGTGTGTAGCTTTGCAACGACAGATGACAGGAACATTTCAGGACATTAAAACACATCTCTGACAACACACTGTTAATATGAAGTTGTCAGAGACAGTTTAAAGTTTGTGTAAACAAACAAGCACTGGAAGAGTCATCAGGATTGTGCCATTGGCATGCTGCCATAATATTGCTTTTTGTGATATATCAGGACTTCCAGTTTAATGCACATTAACCGACATGTTTTTTCTGTGATTGCGATGCATGCGAGTCAAACAGAGAGAGGGTAATGGAGGGCTTTTGTTGGACACATGCTAGTTCTGCACTACAGAAGCTGTGACCTACTTTTCACCGTCTCTAACGCACCCGCACACACACACAGACACAGACACACAGCCTCTGACAAAGGGACAGGAAAGCAGAGGTTAGGCATGCACTAAGCCCTGTTCTTAATACATGCATTCCAGTGGATAGAGCTCAATGCTGCTGCGCTTTCAGCTTGCCTGTTGGTACAAGCAACTCCTGCACACACAGTCTCCTGCATGACTGACAATAAAGGGTAGAGCCTGATGCTTGTAATATGTATACAAGTACACTCATGTACAGACAATCTTTCTTTATACTGTCTGTTTAAAAAAAACTACACTGGTTGTTTGGTTAAAAAAGAGGCTTGAGCCACCTTTCTATTGCAATGATGATGTTTACTAAGTATATGAGACTAAATACACATCTTCACACGTCACACAGTTGACACCAGCATAAACCTCCAGGACTCAAACAGATGAAGGATGATTAAAATGACACAGGCGCAAATGTAGTGTTTCTATCCAGTGCTCTCAAGGTGCTTTGTTCACAAAAATGCCCACATACACACACTCACACACCACTACCACCACCAGATAACATGTATTATGATGCTACCACAAAAAGAAAGGAATCCAAAGACATCTTCGTAAGGAATAAGCAATTAACAAACTGTTTTCAATGACGGCAGCCTAAAGGACCAAGTATCAGCCTGCTGATTATATTTTCAACATACCGATTCCATGGCTGTGGGAGAATGTCAGTGGGCTAAAATCCAACTAGAAACACCTGCCGCCGCAGAATCCTGAAAAATAAGAAGAAAACAAAACCAAGCATTAATTACATGCACAGAACAGCACAGGCAGTTTCACATTCTTTACGGCGGATCGGTACTGAGGTGGATGCAGAGGGTCATGTTTCTCCTCCCAGGATCAGTTCTCCCACAATGCTCTGGCAAGCTGAGAAAGACCTACGATATGCACTGAGGTATTTGGTCCCCTTATCTTATTCAAGCAAAGAGAATTAGGTATAGACAGACTATCAGTTTGCAAATATTCATGGCATGATTGTTTTTTAAAAAGATTTCCCTCATAAACCCCCCTTTAGGAGCGTAAACAATTTCAATGGATCATGAATGCACATGACAAATATGCTAATGAGCTGCCTCTATTTTGTGGTGTGTGGGCAAAGAGATGGAAACACATTAATTCAGTGAAGCCTATAAACCATTTAGCATTGAAAAATAGCAAAGGGTACAGGTATAACTATAGCCTTTACATGGCATCATCTATTTATACAGGATAGTTAACAATAAACATTATGTTCGCTAACTCATGGTTCATTTGGAAAACTTCGATGACATGGCATGTCCCCTTGCACTCTTATTCAGTTGGTTATTGACTGAATCCTGCACGTAAATCTGTGCTATCTTGGATTGTTGGCATCACCCAACACAGTAGTCAGACGGTCAACCTACTCTTAAGCTTGTTAAATCAAGGTTAAGTGAAGCAACATCCCATACCTGGGAACCTTTGCTGTTTGAGACAAAATTCACAACCTTTGAGGGAACTAAGTGTCTGAAGAAGACCAAACAATGACTGACATTTCTATGTGATTTGACAGTGTGGCTTAAAACGCAGTTAAGAGATCCAGCACAAAACTTAAAAGTTTGGGTTGCCTATTGTTTTTAACGAGCCTTTGAATTTAGAGTTGAAGTGTAGGGATGTACTGATCTGTTTTTGATCTGCCACTATAGCTATAATTGGAAATGTCTATACACCAACAACCTTTTTAAAAGGGACAGTCCAACATTTTGACAAATTCACCTATTGCCATAATATCTACAGTCATAGAAGTAGGTTCATTACCTGTAATTATTGGTGCATATTGTTTTGAGCTCAGCGAGGCAGAGGCGCGAGCTGCTCAGCGAACACAATGGAGGTGAACGGTACACGGTCACCTGTCCCTCAAAACACATCAAACACACAATCCAACAACTCCAAAACGCTCTCGTGGACAAGTTGTGACCTGCACATTCAGTTTGATGAGGGACGGGGGACTTTGTACCGCAGCTCGTGTCTCTGCCTCGTGGATCTCAAAACAACATGCACCGATAATTACAGGTAATGAACCTACTTCTGTGACTATAGGGATTATGGCAATAGGCGAATCTGCCAAAATGTTGAACCATCATGTTAAGTGCAATTCTAATTGTGGTATTTCGAAGATGATGTCTTAATGAAACTTCCTCAAACAACAATCATCATTTGTCATGTTTGTTATAGTGTCAATGATGAGTCATCATTCACACTTTTGGGATCCTAAGTATTTTATTACAATATTTGTGTGTCATTATGTTTATCAGACTGTAACAGAGGAATCAGATCGATGCCTTTCCCACACCAAAATTAGCACATACAAGCAGGTTTATTGAACACGACCGTGTTGGAGGGGTGGCCGGTCTGTTTACAGTGTGTGTGCTCTAAAAGATGTCAAAAAGGTGAAAATTAGCGCATTCACTCTGGTGTTGTGTTTACATCACCGCCAATCAGAGCTGGAGCCAACAATTACCTGCAACTACTGCAGTCATCTGACCCCAGAGTGAGTGCAGATTGTACTCTTTCCCTTCGCCAACACAAGCCTCAGGTTAGTGGGTCTTGATGGGTTTTTGGACCAGAGTAAAGAGCTTTAATGATGTTAGTTACACTGCGATTTTTAGCTAGGTTAGTTAACGTTAAAAATAAAAATGAGAGTATACTGAGCATGGCTGCCTTTTGGAAATGTCCACAGTAGAAAGCCAAACGGAGAACAAAACAACCCAGCATAACCAGCCAGAGTCCGGGACCCGAGCCCGAATGCCTAACCTGCCTGCATGGTGGCCCTTCCCCCAGTCCCCTCCCAACTATGAGGACAAGGATTTATCAGGATTTAAGAGGCGGGACATGGGAGGGTATTTAACAGTGGTCCATTGTCAGGCTGCACTGGTAGCATTCCAGTGATTATTGGAGCCCCCCCCCCCAATTTGAACCCACATTTGTTCCATCAATCTAGTTTTAGGGCATCACAAGGGGGTTGAAGACCAACAGTCAATACCGACCAGTTGTCAGATTTTTATACCACTTAAAAAGACAGTGCTTCCAAGTCCCTGTGAACTGCAGTGTTCATCACAATGTACATCTCTACAAGTGCTTATCTATCAGTGTTTATATCACTGGTACTAGATTTATTGAGGAGAACCTGTGTGGAGGGTTTTATAGGATACAGCACAAAGGCTAATAGTACAGACAGCGTGGCAGTTGGGTACACGGGACAGGATTAAGGCCAGACCTCACTGGGATGGCCTAAGTGATAAGGAGGAGGAGGAGGATGATGGTTAGATGCGTATTTGTGTTTGTTCTGAAGTGGAACCTGTGGGGATTTCCCAGCGGGAATCACAGGATTGACAGATTGTAATAATCCAGCCAGGAAGGAGAACACTGCCCTCCCAACAGAGTTTTGGATACAGCATAACATTCCCCTTGATAATCTCCTACAAAAACTGACAAGAGACACAGTTCTTACGGTGAATTGTATACTATTATAAGCAGGGCTACACCAACGAACAAGACATTGAAAGAAAGTCCTAAAGACCTCTGGTAGACCAAGATTAGTTTAAATTATAGGGAATATAAACAGTAAATTGTAATTTTGCGTTACCATACTTATGGTATACAATTTTCTAACATAAAGACATGCTAGCAAAAAAAAACACATCAACCTGAAAGTTTAAAAGGCTGGTATTACTGCCAACAAAGATTTCTACGCCAGCATGTAAAGAAAGTTGAGCCATTTGAAACTCATCTCCTATTGTCCATTTCCCTTCAATTTCACAGGTGTACCATGCCTAGATGGGATATTTCATTAGTGTAGAGAATGAGGGCCTGTATTTGTCTTCTGTCAGTTTTCTTCTGAGAGCAGATACACACACATTCAGGACAGACCTTACAGGACAAACTATAACAGACTTCAGACAGGACAACAACAAATGGGTCACATTCTTCTAGCCACGAGCAATGAGATGCAAAAGACAACATGACCGATATCCCAAGAAATACACACCGGGAACTGGTTTCACCAGTTTTTCACAAGTTGAAATGTAACCTGGTCAAAACTTTCGTTTTTGCTTAGGTTCACATGTCAGGAGTCCATCAGACCATTTCTATTACTTCATCCAACCAAGACTGACCAACTGTACAGAGGTGAGAAAGAAGGACAGATAGGACAGTTTCTGTGACCTCTCCAATGAGTTTTTATCTCCATATTCAACATGATACGCCTTCTACTCATCCTTTGTAAGCAGGTCGAGAACAGGCATTGGAATTGGCACAGGAATTACAGTAACAACATGTCGTCAAAATGTTTTTATTCTTTAAGTTTACATTATTGTTGGTGAGTTGTAGCAGCTCGCAACTATTTGGATAGATATTGGAGCAATGCTCAAAGCACCATGTTCATAGCAGTTTAGGCTAACATTAGCAACAAGCTAATGGGTATTCACAACATTATTACGGTACTGATTACACTGACAATAAATGATCACTGTCATCAGGTTGTTCTCAGTATTGTGGAAATGTTCAAAAAGCAATAAAACCCAACCTGGTATCATTTCAACAAGTGAATATTTATCCATTAAAATAAATTATGTTCAACACACCTGTGTGATAAGGGACCAGTAGCAGTACTGGATTTACCTGCAGCATGCCTGATTTCAACAAGTGACTAGCAAATGTATTACGTCTGTACTGCACCATCTCTTATACACAGACACTGTAGACACACCTGTCACCTGCGCAGTGTGCTACTGTTCAACCAGAAACACTCGGGCTACCCTGGAGCCCGAACGACACAGGAATGACAGGGAGCTGCAGCCTTTTTAAAAAACACAATCACTGACACAGAGCGTCTCCCACGGAGGCTCGACGGCTTCAGCCTTACTCTCCCTCTGCTGCGTTGGTGTGTGCTCTGTGGTCATAGGACATTTCTTGGAAACAGAAAGGCCACCTCATCTGGCAGTGTACGAGAGTCAATTGCCTTTTTTAGCGGATTACTCACTTGAAAAAAAATCCAATTATTCCAACTATCTTTGATGTAAAAAGGTTTTAGAAGGGTGAAAAAATGCACATGCATCTGGGAGCCTGTTGCTGGTTGTTGCCGTTGCCAAAGCTAACATGAGTCAACCTAACCACAGTTACAGTGATAATTAAAATTTAAAACAGTAATACTAAACGCCTGGTATTTCTACAGTCATATAGTATGAAGTCAGTAAGTGTTTCATCTCTGCCGTTTAGTCAGTCAACATAAAACGCTGACTTTAAGCGTCGTTCAGAGGCACACAGTCTGCAGCAGCTGTGTTGTTTACAGATTTTTTTTTTGCTGTGCCATTGGATTTTGTACCACGAATCATGAAATTTCAATGCCATGGGCTTTGACTAACACATTTCTGATATAGTGACATCACCAAGTAACCCAATATGCTTATCGGGCTGGAATGGTTGCGCACTGGGTGGCACCGACAGGCTCCTTAGTAATGGTTGCTTTCTAGCTAATTAGCTTTGACTCCACTACACCAGGAGAGAACGAGAAGATGACACATGTGCAGCACAGTCATAAAAACGGCAAAAAAATGATATCCCCAATCTGTCACTAGAAATCATTTGGAAAGACAAGATGCACAATGTAATAGTGTGTGTAAAATCTAATCTGTAAAATGTAAGCACACGACTGACGCAGTGGCGCTGATGGAAACAGATGTGAAAAGACCAAACCCCTGCTTAAAGTTGGCTTCCATTTAACCCAGCCTCAAGTAAAAAAGCCACCCCCCCCACACTGTCGAGGAGCAGCCAAACATTCAGCATTATCATGTGTAATTACACCAAATTTCTACTTGTGCATCACCATGACAACATCACTGCATATTTACTTCAAAAAAAAAAAGAAAAGAAAAGAGATTCACTGCACATGCCCCTGTTATCTAACAGTGAAAATATATGTTATATATTTTTGCAGTGCTCCACTATGCTCATCACAACGCTGTAGGTGTTGCCATGTATCCACGAGGACCAGAACGGTTTGTGAGCAATGGGGCGGTGAGCTAGTGCATGTGTGTAGTCGAGGCAGCTGCTCTACAAGCTCTTCAAAACACTGCTGTAAGTGAGAGAGCTAGTGAGACCAACCCTGGTTTTAACAGTGACCTTCAACAAGAATCAGAGGCTGTCTTTGATGCTGACAGCCTATGACTGCAGATAAGGATAAATCTCTTCACTGGAGCTCAGGGAATGGCATCACAATAGAGTGAGTGAAACATTTGGTTGCAGTAAAACACGGTCTATTGCTGGATGGTTTCACATTTAACCACTAAATATCCATCTATCATAGCCTACCATAACTTGCGCCCTCTCTGTGCAGAAATGTCCAGCACTGATAGTTATGCATCTGGTTTATGAGGTGTGGTGACATCTGGGATTTTTGGGTAGGGATCAGAATTGAAGTCAAATATTATGGAAATGTGTAACTGGTGTCCTACACCCTGCAAACAGCCAACAAGACCTCCTGATGGGCAAAAACAATTGAACAGAGAGACCGCTGGGTCCATGTGCATGACCACTGGTGAAACTAGACGTTTTGGGTGCGCTCAGAAGAGGCATGACTCTGTGGAGACAGGGGCTCTAATGCTGGCTTCAGGAAACAAACATCTGTCAATTGGCATCTGATTACAGGAAAAGCTTCCATTTCCACAATCTGGGAGCTTGTGGAAATGAAAGCAACGTTACTGCTGCTCCTATATGAGAAAACCATGACTACATAACAGAAACCACACCAGCGTGCCTGCCTGGACCCCTCAGGGCTGCAGAGCACCTCTCCAGTCAGTCCTGTGTCTGGCTGTCCTATCAGAGAACATATCACAGTTAGCTGAAAGGCGACCTGGAACAACAGCGTTGACCTCTGTCTGATTTCATAAAGTGTGTCACAGGCTTCGTACACGTCATGCAGGGACATTCAGTCGCGCTCACGTTGCAGTCTTCGCAGCACAGTAAATCAGCGTGGACAAAATTCACAAGCAAGCTGAATTCTGGAGAGTTCATATGCAGGACACTAACAAATGTTTGCACAGAGTCTTGGTGAGGTAAAACTAACATTTAGTGGTGTTGTTAGGTGGGATTAAATTAACCAGGAGCAGCCTGTGATACACTTCTGAAATATTACATTAATCTTAAGTGGTGTCGTTGGCCGTTTTGTCAGTGACAATGTGAGAATAACAAAGGGGCAAATTGAGTCTAAAGCTAGGTTCAGTCCGATTTTAGCACTGTGAAAAAAAAAAAAGATAACAGCCTTCTTATTGATTTGAATGAGGGCACTCTGTCGATTCAGTGAAGGTGCCAATGCAGAGGACTCCGGCAGAAAAATGCAGGACCGTCTGGCATTGAAATTAAACATGGCTCAGCTGTTGCACTCAGTAAGGTGCTGCATTGGACCATCAAATATGTACAAGTTCACACTGCTGACAGAAAACTTTGTGCTGCTAGTACCACATAATTTGCAGTTGTTGCTAAATAAGATATAAAACCTTGCAAACATTTCAGAGCAGTAAAAATCGGGCAGACCCAGCTGAATGTTTCCAGCCCAATGTCACCTTAAAAACTGATCACCTATGGAAAATAGCTCTGGTGCCTGCAGCTGAAAGACACTCGGTGTGCTGCGTGGTGAAGTTCCACCTCCCACCTTGTTCACTGCACCACCAAAACAAAACAACATGTTGGCTGTGGAAGCAATGCCTAAATGGCAAAAAAACAACATCAACTAGGGTATCCCTAGTCCTGAATCTTCTTCCTAATAATATAAATGTCTGCACCTCCTGCAACTCAGGATGGATTTCCCAGATCATATTTTAATGGACTGACCAGAGCCTGAGACAGCTCCATCTCATCAACGCTGTTAAATACATTGCCTTCCCTTCTGTGTATTTCAACACACAATAGTGCTAATTACGAAGATTACGAAATAAGATCAATATAAAAACAATAATGTGCTCATAATATGTTTCTGATTAATTAAAACATTTCAATTAAACCTAGATAATTGACATTTAAACTACATTCATGAGACTGAGTACTCACTTAGACTTAAAGGGAAAAGGAAAAGAGTCAGTGAGGGAGAGAGGCGGTTGAAAAAACTAGTGTCTTTAACGAAATATTATGTTAAGTCACATGTCCAGCATGTTTCCTGATGGATTTGAACTGTGACAGCTCAAAATGCAAAACACTCTCATACTGTACTATTGTGCCACTGCCTATAATATCTAAAAGAAGTCAACGATGAGGCCCCATATCAAGACTGAGCACTAAACCAAAATACACAATAGGATGCAACAGCAGCGTAATAGAACAGCCTGGGTTCGGCCTGCAGGATGTCAAAGCATCAGGTATCAGAGCTTATTGTAATATCTTCACTAATTAGATTCAGTCAGTCATCTGCTCTTCTATGCGCAAACACTGGAGGGGAAACCTGACACTGGAGGGTGTGGGGAGACAGCTGGAGGGGTGGTGGGGGGGGAGTTGGGCCAGGGGGGAGGAGAGAGAAAAAGAGATACACACCACATCTCTCCTCCCTCAAAAACATCTACATTATTGATAAGGCCTGGCTTCTGCAGGGAGGGACCACAGCACACCGATCCTCAATATCTCCAGCACGAGCACACCAACACAAACAGCATCAGCTCTCCACATCAATTTAAGACCAAACAGATAAAGCGTCGGCAGAAGAGACGGCGACGAGGGGTAATAAGAAGAAAATGCAGAGAGAGAGAGAGAGAGAAGGATGAGAAGGGGAGAAAGATGGAGAAGCAAGTTGAGAAAAAAAAATCTACCTAGAAAACAAAGATTAAAAAAAAGGTGAGTCTGTCAGATGGCAGGGATGGGTGGATACCAGCTGAATAACAAGCCAGCTAAATAACAGGCTGATATTAAATTAAGGCAGAGCAATGATGGGAGGAAGAGGAAGAGGAGAAGGGAGTGGATGAGGGCTGCAATGAGACGGCAGCAGCAGCAGCAGCAGCAGCAGCAGCAGCACTCGTGACACAGTTAGCGACAGCGCTTGTTTGTTCAGCACAGCCATGCCGCGGCAAGCTCGGCTCACACGCTCACTCACTCAGCTCCTCTTGCTACGAATCTTCTGCTGTTGTCAAGGTAACAAGCTCTCTAGACTGGGGAAGGAAGAAAAAAAAACCCTTCACATTCAAAAGATGTTTTTTTTTCCCTTTCTTTTTTTTTTTTTAAATGCTGGCCTCAACCTGAAACTTGCATGTGTTCTCAATATACAGCCTCTGCAGCTGAACGTATCTTCAGCTTGGCTGTGCAACAAAGGCATAAACACTTCTTTCCCATTTTCCATGGAATTCAAACATTTCCAGTCCGTACTGTAACACCGTCACCGTTTTCTCGGATGTAGCTGGGATGGAAATGAACAACAACGATGATGATGACAACGTGGTGCTTGTTGGAGCATTTATAGTAATGTTGTTCAGAGCTGCTTCATTAAAATTAATCAATGAAATTAATCCTGGGTCTCATCATACAAGACAAACGCTAAAGCAATAAGTCTGTTGCCTGTTAAGCACAATCCTTTCTGACAAGGTGAAACATCCATGGGATTGCAGCTGTGTGCTCATCACAGGGATTCATACATACAAACAAAATAAAAAAAGAAAAAAGGTACACAGTGAAAAGCATGAAGTGGGCTGTGTCCTTAAACTGATCGTTTGAGTTATTTGGCACTAGATTGTGTGCAGCACACCTGCAGTAGATTGGGATCGACATGCTCCCAGCACAATGTACTGCTGTGGACAGGGTCAGCAAAAAACAAAGGTAATATCAGTCAAGGGGTGCTCTTTATTTTGAATTTTTTCACCAATCACTTTGTCATCAACCAGCCCTTTCCTCTGGAAATATACTGTCTCCATGGTTGAACTACTACTATCTCTACATACTATATTTTTGGTTTGTTTTAAAGATTATAAACCAGTATTTTTCCACACAACAATTGCTATCATGATGTGCTATGAACCACCTTAAATTTTATTTAAATAGCACAATATCTCGAATCACAAACTTGCCTCATGGGGCTTAACAATCTGTACAGCAGTACGACACCATCTGTCCAGGACGCTCAGACTGGAAAAGGTACAACACGGCTCTTCAATTGACTGTTGTCTGCTTTAAACGCCTCCATCCAATAGATTGAAACTTAATGTGTTTCTTTCAGAAATTACAGTGAGCAGACCTCAAACATACATCTCTTTTTTTGGATGATAACAGTAATTTGACCCCTTACTGCTGTGAGACCACTTTTCTGTCTTTGAAATGAATTTGTATAACCTTCTCCTGAAACATATGAAGATTATACACATTGTGCATGAACAAGTACAACAGTGTTACAGCACCAGTGCTGCTACATAGACAAAGCATGGGAATGCAGAGGGGCCCAAGCAAGGAGTGTGGTTTCGGATGTATTATGTAATTCATGTCTCTAACTGAACACACACACTGATGTTAAGACAAATCAGGTCTGTATTTGCCAAACCACATCAGCAGGCGATCTATAAACTATTAGTTCCACCAATTACAACTACCAAGGAGTAGTCTGTAATAAAATCATTCTATATCATTCACTAAGTATAAATGGGAAAAAAAAAACAAAGACTCTGTCAATCACATGTACCTAGAGCCTAAGACAAACTGCTTATTTTGTCAAAAGGCCAAAACCTGCTCAATCAATTTACGATCTCGTGAAAATGAGAGGAGCAATCAAATCTTTAGTTTAGGTGCTGCAGATGTATTTTCATACAAAAATTAAGATGAAAACACACATTTTGGGGCTCCGTGTAGCTTTGTAGCGTTGAGCAGGCGCCCCATATGGAGAGGCTACAGTCCTCGCTGCAGGCCGCCCCGGTTCAAATCCTGAATCTGGTGGCCCTTTGCTGCATGTCATTCCCCCTCTCTCTGCCTCCCCATTTCCTGTCTCTCTCCACTATCCTATCAATTCAAAGCAAAAAGCCCCAAAAAATATACTTAAAAAAAAAGAAAGTACACATTTTCTGTTAAAAGACTATTCAAACAACACAGCAATGGTCACATATGCCCATTTCAGACACTGAAAGTGCTAATCTGCAGGCTCCAAATACATCTGGACAGTCCAAAACACTCAATCAGCCTTGAATATTATTTTCTATTTAAGACTACAGAGCAGTGTTACCCATGCACAGGTTGATGGCAGGGGCTAAGCCTAACATTGCATTGACTTTGTGAGAAATTTGGGGTTGATTGCTATCAACAGGCCACAGCGCTCACACTTTGCACACAACATGAGCACTGCCCTCCTACCGCAACCACAGCTACTGAGTTAGCCTGGTGTCTCTGTGCGTCTCTATCTGCACCTACAATCTGGAGAAAGAATGGGTATTCATTCTGACTGATTCAGGGAAAGAAAGAAAACAACTACTTGCAAACTAAAATGCAATACATGCAGAGCACAGACACACACACAGTCTTGTAGCCAAAAAATCTACTTGGAAATATAGTCCTCTTGTACAACGAAAATTGGCAAAAAATTGGCACTATTAGTTTAATTTATTTCAGAAATATACTTAAAACACTTGATTACATAATCTATATAGCAGCTGTCTGGTTTCACCTAGCTTCTTCTGTAACCAAAATTTTCTGCTTGTACAAAATATCCACTGTGTTCACACTAGGTGAATTCCAGTATGTTTACAAACATGTTGGATGTGGATCTCATTAATATAAGTTCACTGATATATCTCCAGTGTGACAAATCAGGAAATCTGTGCTAATACCCAGCCCTAATTCTCAATGATGCCAATACCTGCTCTGCTTTGTGTGTTCATGGGTCAAGTCAAGCGCAAATATTGCCCATTGTTATAATATTAACACTGAGATGAGGACCAGGATACAGCATTTTGACATCATTCTTATTTGGCAAATATTGGCAAAAAACCCGAAAACATCCTTAGCATGTTTGATTTAACTTTTATATTCAGATTTCACTCAGCCATCTTGCAACTGAAAATACAGTGTTTCTGACAATGGTATTATACAGTAAGTGAAGGCCAGCCAGTCTATTCACTGACACTCTGCTTTGATTTTCTATCAAGAAAGCTCGCTCTGCCATTCAGCCTCACACACACAACCTGAGCGTTTCCACACTTCTGCCATTTGTCATTTTCTGTTACCATGGTTGCAGTGAAAGACAGAGCTCTATGCATATTAGAAATGGAGGAGTAGCAGCAGCACATGGTACATTATCGACATAAACACCCGCACATGCTCTAGCACCACAGAACAAGTCGACTGTGTTGGTTCTGAAAGCCTGCGGCCATCCGTTCACCCACACCATTTTCTTCCACTTGAAAAGTAGGCATTTAATAAATATCTCCAGCTGACACACATTGTCTCTAACACATACATTAAATCATGTATCCAGCTTCAAAGCCAGCTCTGCAATTCCACACTAGGATGTCTAACTATATGCAGATTCTGTGTCCTTCACAAGTGATCACTGTGTTGATGCAGAGGGGGTTGTTTTTCCCACTGTACCTGACATGCAGACACATGGGCAGGCAAATATCTTCATCACAGAAACTACTCGCCACACCAAACCCAGTCTGTTTCATGCGTGCATCATGTACGATACCAGGAGCTACTTCAGACCTTCATTGTACTTCCCTGGCTATCATCACCCTCCTCTCCCAGCCGACAGGCTTGTGCCACACAAACACACTACTGCATTCCCCTCTTAGATTCTTTATTGCACCCTCATTGGAAACCTGTCTAAATACCAGGGAGGTGTGCATGCATTAAGGGAGTGTGAAACTGCTGCAAAGCACACAGAGTGGGAAAATTGTTACATCAGCCTGTGCTTATACATGTATGTGTTAAGACTATATAACCCACTTAAGAGCTGTAACTGATAATAAACATGCCATGTTATAACACTATCTGCGGCTATCAGAGTTTATTTGAGCTACTATTCTCAACACAGATTGCCAATGAGGCTGTAAAACATGAACATACACACACACACCCACACAGTATGAGTGTTGTGTATGTTTTCTCCACTCACTCCTAAGAGGGGAAAACAAGGGCCTGCTGCAGGGGTGGGGGGGGT
Organism: Selene dorsalis; assembly: GCA_900303245.1. Taxonomy (NCBI): domain Eukaryota; kingdom Metazoa; phylum Chordata; class Actinopteri; order Carangiformes; family Carangidae; genus Selene; species Selene dorsalis. Next base: position 21,642 of record OMNW01009261.1, read on the forward strand.
TGATCCCTTAGAATAGTAGCTGGTGCTATTTCTTGGCTCTCTCTTGTATGGAGGTGTGACTGAAGCTATGTGCACGCCAGCAGAAAAATACAATACTCATACAGATTTTTAAAAATCCAAATAGCATATGTCGAGCGAGAGTACATATCTGATCATATATCTAAAACAGCAAAACGACGACTTAACCCCGACCTGATACTTCAAAATTTGCTTTCTTATCGAATCTACAAAAATACTTTAATCTAAAAACACAAAAACAGCCTTCTCATTCTCAGCATTAGAAAAAAAAAAAAACAAGGAGGGCACATCCTGATGCACAACTGCAGAAAGAGAAATGCATCTGTTTGTGAGACAGACAACTGACTGACACCCAAAATGCACTAGAAAATGTCTTTTGGACGAATTGATCTTCATGTTCAAGTGATCAGAAGCCACCGTCTTGCTGCCTTACACGATTTATCACTCACTTCCATGCAGGCAGGTGTAGAGATTCTCATTTAATAAAGGAAAGAGCACTGGTATCATATTAGCACTCTGTGTTAGTCAACACGTTAATTTTAGGCATCAAAGTCTACAGTCAGAGGGAAAAAACACAATGACTATAAATATGTGTATTTTGCATTTAGGGCTTAAGAATCGAGATGCACTGAACACAAAATGCAGCAGACCGAACGCAGGAAGAACACGAAGGCTGCCGGTGTATGCGCATAATTTACTATAATTTTTGTCAAAGAAGGAAACAAGGCAATCAGTTATGTCCAACGCCCTTAGCTTCCTGCAAGCAGTGCTTCCTGAGGAACCAGGGCTACTGCATAGAGGTGGAGATGGGGGAGGAGACTGTCAGAGTGTGGGGAGAGGGGAGAAGAGCATGAGAGGATGCAATATGCGAGTATACTGTTGGGTTCTGAGACGTCAAGATGAGAGGGAGGAGGTGGCAGAGACTAAATGGAAGCAGAGGAGAAGTGACGACGGAGGTGTTGGGGTGTGGAGGGAGGGAGAGAGGACAGGGGGAGAGTCGAGCCAAGTGTGTGAGGGAGCAGCATAACAGTGCACCACAAGGCTGACTGAGCTCAGCAGATGATATGATCTATTCAACAACCACAGAGGGTGATATCAGGAAGTTTATTAGATATGTACAACACAATTAACTTGTGTGTTTGTGCAGCTATGTGGAGAGCGTGTGTCTACCACCACAACCACACCTACATAAATCAACACAGACCCAGACTGGTGCTGCAGACAAAAGTGCAAGGCACAACTGACCCAAAATCCAAAGTCCCATTGCTCTATCAAACAGCCACTCCAAATTTAGCCTCTTATAACTAAATAATTCAATAGGAAAAACATTCATAATAGAAGAGTTGTAGCTTTAAATAGAATTCAATCCTGAATCCATCTGCAAAAAAGAGGTTCTTGTTGAAATGTTTAACTGTGGTGCAACATGGTCCACAACTTGGCTGATGACAACACTGGGAGACTTAGGAAGTATCAGTTAAATAACAGCCTCTGACAAACACCATGTGTTTTAGCCAAAATACATACGCAACAAAAACAGAGGCCATTTTTGATGCAGTATGTCATCCAATTCAACAATCTGTTTTGTTATGGTTACGACCATTATGTTTGCAACCCGTTTGTCTTTCAGATGTGATTTTCTGACATCACTGACGATGGATGTAATGCCAATAACACAGACCTTCCCAAAATACCCATCTATAGTGAGGTTAAGACTAGAGCTGGGTGATGCTTAAAAACTAAAACTGAATTTGCCTTTAACTTGGGTATTTCTAGCGCGGAGCCAGCACCACTTGCCTGAGCTTCCACAGTTTGTAGTAATGTAACATGAAAGCTGCAGAACAACTTTTTTATTTCCACACCTCAAACAGTGGCAGCAGCTGAGTAGGGGGGGAGTGTGTGGGGCACAGTGAGCTTCAGAAGACAGCGGCAGCTCTGACACTTCTGTTAACAAGCAGCTAACATTAGCACCATCGTTTCCCCATAATAGCCAGTATGAGAAAATGGTGCTGGTGGGATGGCGTTGATGCGGGGGTGTTTTACATGGCCAAACACATGCTGATACAGTGGTTCCTCTAGGATTTTTTTAAGATGTGGTGGCAGGACCCCCCCCTGACAGACACACACAGCAGAGCAATAACAAAACACCTTGATGAAATGTTGGATAATTTAACGTGCAGCTTCGATCGCTGCCATCACGCGATATTGTCAACAGACCAGCGTGTAGTGAGAACATCAGCGCTGAAGAGAGGAGATTACTATAAACTGAAATGGACATGTGGTTTTAAACTTATGGGCCATTATAACCTTGTTGGTGTTGTTTATTGATAAAAATGAGTGCCTTCCAGCAGATCGAGACACTTGAGGAAGTTTACAAAGTAACAGTAACCGGTAGATTATTATTGTGCATCTGCTCCAACCCGATTATGAAGTAGCAGCGACAATAATTAAGGAGTGGCGGGACGCCACAACTAAATGTATATAGCGGAAACCCTGTGATATACAGAATACACAGTTGAAAAGCCTGAGGTCTTCAATGTGTTCAATCAACCCCAAACACAAGATACCAAGCCTTGTCTTTTGTTGTTTGCTTTTATGGGGAGAAAAAACAACTATTAAAATTGTGTGAGAGAAGCCATACTGCCCAGCTTTAGTAAAGACTCCATAAAGTAATCTTATACTGCACTGAAAGGAAAATAAACACATGCTACCACTACTCAAGACAAGTGTACTGAAATAAAGGCATAACAAAGTATACATAATTTGTTGTACATGCACTAAAACATGCAGAAACACTAGTAAGATGCTTCACTTCTCACCTTTTTTCTTAGAAAACTGTACATTCAAACAGGCTATGCAGTGATTGTGGGTGAGAAATGGCTTTGCATAAGTAATGAGGAGGAATAAAAGGCTGTCCTACATCCACGCCAGAGATTACACTGCTGGCTGCTGTTTCTATAAAAAGATTCACTGCAGGGAGTATGAGTGGCACAAGCACACATGCAACCACGCACACGCACGCACATACACACTCCCTCACAAACACACAGATGGGCACAAAAACAAGGCAAGTGTATTTATAGGGAAGAAGGTTCTAGCATCAAAAGAACTTTAAAGATCAGTGTCTGGTTAACTCACCCAATCACAGATCTGTGACTGATCCAAGCCTTGGCAGACTAACAGTGAAATGCTGGAAAGATTATTGGTAGCTCCAGGCCAAGCCAACTTAAAATGTCTTCTATATTTCCTGTTCTCCTATTTTCCACTTCTCATTTAGACTGCTTCCTTTCTGGGTAAAACAAACAAGTCGGTGTACAATGTGGCTTCACAACATGTGTCACAGGGATACAATGTGAATGTACACGTCTCAATACAGGGGACTAAACGCATGCTGGCCTGTAGCTTTAAGAAGTGCTCTGTGCTGCCACATATTCAGGAGGGGAAAGTCCCTATGCAGGCTGACTGAAGATGATGTGATTTTCCACTCCCTGCTGACTGCTCTGGTTAAACACACTAGCTAATTCCTATCCCTGCCCCCAAAAAGCAGACATTTCATTCTCACCATATCCGTGACTTCGGTGTAAATATTCTAGACAGTATCAAATATGAAAGGGCTGCAGATTTCTATTATTTTTGGTTCAATTTACACAATTTTTTTTTTTTAGACCAATCCAGGCCTTTTTGGTGAGAGAAGGTTGTAAAAAACAGTCCCAAACTATTCAAGTAACATTGAAATACAAAACAGAATTCAAAACAGTGATAATTTTTTGTCATTTCTGTCTAAAGGCCAAGAGATTTTGCTATATTTTGCTTACACGTTGTTAGTGGCATTGAATAATTTAAAAACTGTGCGTAAAATACAGTACTCCTGACTTGGGCTTACATACTACAGTTAGTTGTGTTTGAGGTTTCCAGGGATTTAAATGCATCTTTGATCAGTTTACAAATTAAACTCGGTTCTACAATCAATTGATCTATTCGACAAATGGGATTATCTCATTGTGAATCGTCCTCTTGATTGTAAAAAGCAAACATTTTGACAGAGCAATAGTCCGACAGGCTATAACACCGTATGAAACAGGTGAGCTAAAATTGGTAACACTTCATGCTTTGCCACGTTACTCCCACAGATTTTTCTCTGGCTTGCAAGTTCACAACATTAATTTTGGTATTTTTATTTTCGCTTTCACAGCCTGTCAAGCTTTCTCCAACTGTCGACTGCAGAAACCACCTCTACAGTACCATTAGGAGCATGAAGAGGTTGGGTTAATAAATATTATCTAACAAAAAAGTTTCTTGACTGATATTGTTTTGTATAATATATGTATAATATCTCAGTGGTTGTCACACGACCACCAAATAAGCATGCATTTTTAGATTTATTTGTCAAACACGGAAAAAGGTGGACACCTGGTGTGAACGAGGCCTTTGAGCGCCTTCTCTCAGTGTCAAAACAAAACCTTTCCTGAATGTGAGATGGTTCCCAACAAAGCAACTACTCTATGTCTAACCATTAGCTTGGTACTTCAGGGTGTAATAAATGGTCGTCACCTAGAGGTTACCCTGTGCACATAAAACCCAACAAAAAACATGCCAAGCAAAACCATTAGCTCCACACTAGCAGTGTTATGATGTACATTGTTCTACAAATGAAATTCTGCCTTGGACTTGTTCACTGAGACTGGCCATGTGAATGACATCAACAGAGCTGGTGAAGACACTGACGCAGCCACTGAAATCTTTAAAAAGTTTATGGATGTTTTGACGGAGGCCTCTTTAGACTTCAGTGACCTTCTTCAGGGAAGGAAAGGAAAATATGGAAGGGGCCTTTAACCAAACGCTGCTCACTGCACTGTACCATTTTGTGCGTGGGCAGTCCCCTGTGTGTTTATAAATGGAGGGAGGGCCAATGGTTTAACAAGGTGGGATTCACAAGCATAACATGCACATGTACATGTGCTAGCCTGCACGCGCTGCCTTCCCAGAGACCAAAACACAGAACAGAGAGGCTCAGATTTCAACATGCATGGAGAGGCCGTTACTCCCCCTTCATCTTTACATAGACTGGTAACATATTACTGTTCAAAATGTTCAGCAAAATACTAATTTGGGGTGAAACAAGCACTGTTCATGTGGCCATGTTGCTACTGGTACAACTAAAAACATCAAATGTGAGAACTTCCAAATGAGTGTGATAATGCAGCATGTGCATATTGACATGAGATTAAATTCTATATTTCTTTAAGGTACTCACAGTAGCAATCATTTTTCTTCCATCTCAATCATTTCTACCGAGAATGTGGACTCAAAACATACTGAACAAGCCAGTGTAGTTCTTTTTTGCTTCATCATGATGCACTGTGCTGTAGCACGTACAGCCAGATTTTAGTTTTCTGTGCATGTCTTTCTACAGCTCTTTAGCTTAGGTGCCAGTGCATTTTGTCTCCCTGAAATAAATGAAAAGGCTGCAGTTTGTGTTGCAGTATAAGTCTGAACATGGCTTTAACACATTTCCAAAGATGACCCTCAATCACTGTCGTATGCACACATCTCTGAAGACATCCAAGTTATCCTGGAAAGCTGGTTGAACTCTGAAAAATGACACACTGGCCTCATTTGTCTGAACTACAGTTTGTGTCTAAAGCCCCTAATGAGAGCAGGCGTCTTCTACCAGCCAATAGCACCGTGTGACCTCCATTACAGCAAACCAGGGAGAAGGACCTAAAACCCCACAGATCATACAAGCTTCACAAATAAGCCTCAATGAAGAACGTATACAGGTAAATTCTTGGTCTGAAGGCAATTACCCCCCAAAATACGAAGAAGACAAAGTACAAAAAGAATCACTAACAACAGGTATAACATCAGACGGCTGCTGAAACAGACAGTGGGATGAATCACAACCTCTTTATAGCCACCAGCCTGGCTGTAAAGACAGAAAAGAGCTGAGTGCTGAAAATGCATGCACTGGTCAAAGGGGTGCTTTAGATCCTTTGTGTTAAGTATACTGCCCCTCAGCATGCTGGGCGAAAAAAACAAAGTATGGCTGCATGTATTGGTGAGCAGGGTAGTGGGCCCAGACTGATGGACCTCCTCTCTTTGGTATTTAGGTATGCCCTTGCCTTTCATTCACATCCCACTCTCACAAGCGCAGAGGCCCATCTCCCCACAGTTTTCCCCTCCCCCCTTCCTGTTGTTGCATTTCAATGTAAATGGGTGGATGAATGGCTGCAGCTGGCCCATCAAAAGGCCAGCCCTGCTGAAGGGCCTTGGTGATTGAGATTCAGCCAGGCCACACCACCTCTACCCTCCCCCAACAACACTTTGTCCTAACACCCTTACCCCCTGTCTCAGCTTATAGCTTATGTCCTACATGAGGAGGACGGCTGGGCATAAGAGGGCTTACAGAAAACTGATATTGCCTCTGAGCACAACAGTAGTTGGGCATCAAGCAATTCCTCAAAGTGGCAATAAATCCCAGACATATTTTATTTATCTTGGGGTGGCAAAGGTTGGTTATGGACAAAGTTCAACTAAAAATAAGACAAAAATGCTTTCACATGTACCAAGCAGTTATCTACCATCAATCTGACATCATCCCTGTGTATTTTTGTGAAGGACCTTAAGCTGGATGGACACTGAATGGACATTTAGTGACAAAAAACAGAAGTAACTTGATCTCAAATGGAAAGGTGGGTCAACATGGACATTTCTTTGTTGAGATGAATTTTACTTATCTGGACATAATGTCATTTCATCATTAAATCTAAAAGCTCCATGTGAGATAAGTGTTGTCAGCTTCATGTCATGAATGATCAGAAAAGAAATGGTCTAAAGACAACATGAAAAACTTTTTATTTTCTATTTCCTTCAAATGCTTTCAAAAAATACAACCACCATCTCTCCCCCCAGAAAACCCACGCAGACCTCTGAAAACCTAGGAGAAATCCTGCTGTTTAACATTAACGCTATTGCGTAACTCTAGGACAAACAAGGCCTCCGATTTCCAGTATAATTACTTCAGCTTTGGTGGTGTTGTATACCACAATCAGTATATTCCACTAGCTCTGCAGAAACTGGCTGCCCAACCTCCAATAAGTATCTGCAGCTCTTTGCCAAACCAGTTCACCGTGTAAAACTGATCTAACAACAATGGATTCAGAGCAGCTTCCAGCCTTAGTAAGATTCACCTAACCTAATCTATGATCATGCCAGGAAGAACTGAAATGCTAATTTCACAATAAAAGCTTTTCCCAGTTCTACTTGCTGAAGGCTTGAACTGAAAAACAGGTTCCATAAACAATGAGCTAGATCTTATTCCCTCACTTTCACTCTTGCACTTAAACCAATACGATGTGTGTACTACATTGAGTTTTATCACAGCTTGTTCGGAGGTTTAGAAAACAGAAGTAGGCCACATTAGCTTTACATAGGCATGGAAACCCATTTTTAAAAAGGGCCTTAAGATTCAGGAGGAGAAACACCAACCGAGACGGCCTTGTCTTGTCTTCTTCCCTGTGCGTCAGCTGCAGGTTGAATAGACCAAAACAGTTCAGCCTAGAGGGACACATCACACAGAGTGTCTCTGCCGTCAGCTCCCAGACCTGGCCGACTAACCCCAGAACATTTCCAATGCCACGTATGGATAATAAATCATCCCATGCAACCTCCTGTACAGCAGCACATCCAATCAAAACACCAACTGTAGTCTCCAGATTTGCTCCACCCGTAATTCATGCCTGCCCAGACTGAGAGACCCAGCCATTTGTCTAATGGCGTTACATACTCAGGTTCACAATGTGCAACTGCAGTGGGGATTTTCATAGCCAAGACTTTTACCCATTATCTTTATTCCTTATGAGAACTCTTGGGTTACTTTTTGGAGTTATTCATACCATGTCTTTTAACAAAGCTGCTGATTAATAAAACTACTAAGAAGATGTGGTGTGAGAGACATAAATAAACCAGGAATTCATACAGAACTAAAACAGAATTGGAGTTAACAGTGTGAGAACTGTGATTCTAACTTATAATTTGGGATAGCTCATAATAAAACTCATTGTGTGATAAAATGACACTGAGCCTACACAGACGTCTCAGTAAGACTTCACACTGTGATCATAGCTCTCTTGCAGACCATTTTTTTTGTACATATCTTACAATAAAATCTACCACATCTTCTGTTTTGCAGTGGTGCTTCTTATGATCTTCAAGTACACATATTTATTTGCCTCACTGACATAAATATTCATTATGTCACAAGATTTTAGATACTTTCAATTAATATAACAAACTAACAATGCTGCTGGCCGGCCCATGTCATAATGTATTTATGAAAGAATGGCAAGACCAATAAAAACCACCCGGGGTCCAACTCCGGTGTGATACAAGTTTAGAAATTTTCTGCATACCTGGAATTGTCATCAAGCATATCGGTAACTTTCCTTTAAAAATAGGAGCACAAAATATTCCTTCTTCAAGCTCCGATCAGAAAGATCAAAAGCCATTTCTCTAAAAAGCAGATTTCTGAAGAAGCAGCAGCAGCATGCCAGAATAGAGAACCTCTCCCTTTGATGTACAAGAGACTCAGGGAAGAGAAAATATTATCAAGAGTGGTGCAGCGGAAGGCTAGCACGTAAGCACAACCTAACACAAGTTAAGACTCCGTCAACCATCAGGACCTCCAAAACACCAAATTGAGGCTCTTCAGTCCCTGAGGGAAACCGCAGGATTGGGGCCCGCCATTTTGTTCCATTTCGCTTCAAGGATAGAGGAGGGGGCAAAGGACTAGACTGAATTTCAAAGGGCTTCAGATGCCATTTGAGTATCCGCTGAGATTGTGCTGGTAGAACAGCAGCTATAAAAGATTTACACAATTTGAACAGGGGAGCAAGAGAGGGGGAGTGAGGGAGAAACAGAAACAGAGGGACAGAAAAGGCAGAGACAGACACAGAGAGAGAGGAGAGAGAGAGAGAGAGAGAGAGGCAAGAAACAGGAGTAGCCATGCTTGTTTACCTAAAAGGGCCACACTCTCAGCACAAGAGGGGGAGGGGAGAGCTTGCATAGACAGAGGACAGGCAGAGTGAGTGCCGGAGCTGCAGCTAAAGGCTTCATTTCCCTCTTACAACCAGCACAACGAGCTGTTACATTTTCCCTTTTGAAACTCAAGATAAAGACTTCTTGCCAATATTCGGGGAGAAACTGCACAATGAAACGCGCACCATGTCAGCCACCTACACATTTCATTATTATGTAACACATCTTATGGGACCAAGAAAAGTGCCTCCTATTTTTTCCCCCTAAAAACCACTGTATAAACAAGATTAGTAGGTTTTGTGTTTGTGTAACGTCTTCATCATTTCAGTAAATATGCCTCTTTATTTATGCTTTATGATTGCCATGTACAAAAAAGGCAGAAAATACCAATCATGACATTAGATGGAGGATTATTGTGGACAGAGGAAGACATGCTAGTTCTATGGGACTGTCCATTTATTTTTACTATATGACTTAATATTTTAGATAATTTCATTTTGGCCAACTCCATCAACACCTTGTATACACAATCTAACACTCACATCCAATTGTTTCTTTAAAAACAAAACAGATCTGTTAGATTCATTTGAATATCAATTTTCACACATTATGTCCATAAACAAACCAGCACAACTAGGGAGATGACTACTTATACAGCTGTTCATTTCAGTGTGTATTTTCAAGATGTGCTCTCAGTTGCTAGTGCTGGGATGGTAAGCTAAGCTAACTGTAGCTTACACAACGTGCATATAATAAGCAAAATCGTAAGTATTTCCGAATATAGCTTTTCAGATGCCTTCAAGTGCAACTCACTCGATCTTCGGTCGAGTTGGGTTGCGACCTTTTGGCCATCATTACCACTCGCCTGTTGTTGAATTATCTGCTCGTTTCAGCTTGACCTACATTTCATTTTCAATCAATAAAAGTGACGTTGTGTGACTCCTGCCCGTCATACAGTGCATTCAGGGCAGCAGCCGGAGGCCCACGCCAGTTAGTTAGGACAGACAGTTGCAATAGTGCTGCTTTTTGTTGTCACAGATATTCATTTTCACAATTCAGCATCTGACGTTTGTTATATAATATAACCAGTTTTACAATTATTTGTTAATCGGTCAAATACAATCTCAGGCTAAGATGGAAAAATTAACAGGACGATATGCTGATAAATGAAAATACAGTATGTTGACTTGAAATACTTGAAACCCGGATCAAATAAAAAAGGGCAGGCGTAGGGCTGACAGGTATCTTCTTCAATAATTAACCTATCAATTGATTTTTCAGCAGACTAATTAGCCACGGAAATCATAAACTGTTAGAAGTAATCATTAGTGAAACATCCCTGTATTACATCTCAGACTAACGTCTTAAAATTGCCTATTTTATTTGACTAACATCAAATAATTCAAAAGATATTATAACAATACAAAGGTAACACCAATATTTTCATATTTGAAGATCTGGAACCAAAGGTTTTGGCATTTTTACTTGAGAAACTACTAATATGACTGATCAAAACTGTAACAAACAGATGAGACCCGTCTCGTCAAACCTCTTAAAACAAATATAAATATAAACCCTATAACATTTCAAATGTCAAAATTAAATACCTATCGTAAATATAACCGCTTAAATCCATAAAAAGTCAAACGCTGACATTTAAACTAATAAGTGGCACAAGTAAAAAGCTTCGTCTTCAAAACCATTTGACCTCTTAGTTGTCATCTTTTGAAATTATTTATTGAGCCTCAGCTAAAGAGCAATGGATTCATACATAGGCATCTGCCATTAAAACAAAAAGGACGTGGTAGAAAAAATCTGTATAAAACATAAAAAAGAGGCCAATGCTAAACAACTGCCAGTCTGGCTACCAGCAATCAGCTTTTGGTTGCCATATTGTAATCATGTTAAACTGGATTTGAAAGGTGCTGTTAAATTATAAGACAACTTCCACTGAGAAATGTTACTATGAGTGCATTTTCTTAAGGTGTCCAGGAAGCATGCGCGGCTTTTGTTTTCATTCCGCGCTCTGCGGCTATGTTCCTGTCATTTAGTTATTATGAAAAAATAGTGTTTTTTTAAATCTATGAATCGTTTTTGTATCATCACATTGCAATGAATCTAATAATTGATGTATTGGCACAGTCCTACACAATAAAACTTGCTATTTAATTCATGTTCAGGATAACTGGTAACTCCCAACAGGCAGTGACTAACATGCAAGCCACTCTGCAGATTCATTGTGGTTATTTAACAACAGAGCTGTGTTGAAAAAAAGTTGATATGTAGTTTAGTATGGTAAGTATTTTTGTTCTACGCAACTACTGCAGTCTCCTCTCATTTATCATCATTTGGGATTCATGTCTTGATGACGTTTCTTCTTTTGTTATACTTCTCCCCTCCGCTGTCCTCTCAAAATCAATACTCGTGGGGAAAGCAGGCTGCTCAATGACGACCTGTGTCATAGAAATAGTCTGCATCATCCTATGCAACCGTTACTGTCAAGTCACCCGAACACAGAAGCAGATGCATCTTGTTCTCTCTCTATTACTCTTGTTATGTTTGGCCATAAGTCTTTTACTCAGCATTTAAGTCAGGAAGGCAATCTAAGCATCATATAAACAAGAACAACAAAGACAGGAGAGGAGTAGAAACATAGAATTGTTGTCTGCCTTCCTATTACACAAAACCCATAACCCCAAGCTACAAACACATCTCGTGACCTTTCTGACCCCAGCCGAACTCCATTTCCTGTTGCACACAGATCTGGCCTTTGCTAATGGGAACCAGGCAGAGCATATAGTTCAGGAGTGTCAAGTAACATGACAACAGTTAAGCTTTATTTTGATTCAGTGTAAAACCTACAAAAGAAAATTAAAAAAAAAACAACAGCAATGACATTTTCATTATTTCTGATTTTGACGTCCTCAATACTGTCTACATGAGTTGCCTGCAAATATCGAATTCAACCCTTGTAAACACTTGCAAAAGCCAATAAATAAAAGGTAAACAAGCACAACTTCACTGCAGACCTCTAGTAACTGTGTGTACAGAATATAATAAAAAGTGGTAAAAAATGTTCGACTAGCAAACTGACATTCAGGCCAAGAAACACGATGACATCACTTCATATATTTAAGAGAAACTGGAACGCAAAGGACACTTTCAATGAGCATGTGGGTTAACACACTTTCACTATGTAAACACATCAGTGATGTATGGTAACATACAAGAGATCAGATCTGCTCAAATTCAGTAAAAAAAAAACAAAAACCCTTGTTTATATTCATATCCCACACAGGATAATCTTCATTTAAAATAGAATAGGGGGTTTGATACCCTTTGAATTGAGGGCTTTAACTAAAGCACTGAGAAATAGGACCTACGCAAGCTTCAGGGAGACAGAGATATGCATCACTGCCTCTGCAGTGTAGTCAACATGAACGCCCCAACAAACTAAAACACTCTCAGTATCTTGGTGGAAAACACCACCAGCGGCACTGCAGTGTTTTCCTCAGCATTGGTACTGCACCAAAGTGGAGAGGTTCTCTTCCATGTTCTGATTCCTTCAGCTCATCTCAGACCCAAGAAAATTATGCCACTCCTTTATATGTTATTTACCATTAAAAAAACACAGGCACTCCAACTGAACCAACTGGGTTAATTGTAACACTTATCTATCCAAAGCCCCACTGTTAGTCAGCTAAGTATTTCCCCCACTTCCTGATAAATCAACTGAGCCTGTGAACATTTTGAAGAATCTTGTTTCACTTCTAGTATCAAATCTAGCTCATCGATTCTCTTGCAGACTGGATTTTAAGCACATCCATTTTGCTTTAGGGCTGGAACAGACTAGCAAATGGACAAGACATAGTACTTCATGACAGGAATTTATGACGATGTGCACACTAACTCGATGTACAGATAGACCAGCGTTATAGTACTTGTTTAGTAGGGAATGCCATTTTGACAATCATAAGCTGCTGCCAGCAAAATTTGAATGTTGTTAGTGTAATCTCCTGAGAAATTTAATATAATTGTTGCATGGGATATTGCAAATGCCCCTTGGTGCTATTCCTGAGAGAGTGCCAAAAAGCCAAACTTACTGTACGTGGACAGTGCAAAGTGATTCATTTTTGCTTCCAATACAGACCGTGGACTACACATGCACAAGGCTGGTCTGTTGTCTTGCACTTACATTTACGTGCATGCATGGCACGAAGGAATGCAGCACATTGCATACACTACACAACATCTAAATTTGGTCTTAAAATGCCAACACACAGTCTGGTCCGGTCACACATGGGCAGTGATTTACCACAGCTATTTCACGTTTGCCGAAACAACTTCACATGGCTCACGTTACCAAATTGTGCAACACGCATAAAGAATAACTGTCACAATTAGCCAAGTAAAATAACTGAGTCTGAACTAAAATATATATATATATATATATATGGTTAAAACCCCTTGCTGGATTTCCAGTGACAAACAACAAAAAACCAATGCATATAACAGATGTTTGAATTGCATAAGTGAAATGAAAATACTGCACGTTGACCTTTGTCGCAACACACAACAGCCCGAGTTAACCACGGGGGTTAGCAATAGTCAGTTTGTTGTTGTTGACGCGTTAGCTTTGCAGGAGTAGTGAAAACTGGACTTACCTCTGTTTGAATTTCCACAAAGTCTAATGTATAAGTGAATCTTTAATGGTTAATCTACGCCGCGATGTTTTCGGCCGATGCTGGATGGTCCCATTTGTTGCCGTCGGTTCAGTATAGACTGGCCCGGAGACATCCGCATAAACTCGCGACGACCATCGCAGCTCAGAAGCAGCTCGGTGGAATCGAGGCTAGGGCTAGCTTGTTAAAACCGTGGAGACCGACAAACAGACGTCCAAAGAAAAAAGACTAAAATATCCACGAAAACGCGTTCACAGCATAGCTATTTCATCTTCACAACACACTAAGAAGCTTTAACAGTCCAACTGCACAACGGTAGGCTTGCCTTGGTGGACGTATACCATCAAAATATCATATTTTGTTTCGGTTTAATCCTCTCCGCCAACCCCATTCGAGCGGTTTTCGAGCGGCCCTTGACGTCGGTTGTGTGGACTTGCGGGACGGAAATGCTTCGGGAATAAAACGAACGTCCTGATTGGCTCTAATGCTGTGGGCGGATACCGTTTCCGTGCAAGGTGAAACTGACGCCATTTTGGATCCACGTAGCATCCTGCTACCGCTTTAAAACACAAACAAGCTCGGCTCCAATATGGCGGCACATGATTCACAGTTTCAAACGCAAGGGACCACACTCCATTATATAGCTGGAGACCAAGAAAAGGAAATGGAGTACAAGCACAAGGGTTCACTTGTTTTCTACATCCGTAGAAACCTCAACGTTTGTTTATCTTCACATATCGTTTACACATTCAAATTTCCATAGGTAAATTAAAAGTGAAAATTTTTAATTAGCTCCAAAATGACTTGTTTACATTTGTAAGACGGTTGTAAATCTACTAACAAAAACGGTGATGAAATGATATATTAACTCTCCATAATGGCTAAACTAATTCTCAAATATGAAAATCACATATATCAGTCTTCTTCAGATATTTAGTTGTGTTATCCAGGTGTAGCTTTTGTTTTCCATGGATCGGGTCAGACCCGTAATACAGGGTATAGGTCAAAGGACACCGTGTCAGCAGGGAAACGGAGCGTGCCGGTGAACACACTCTGCGCACCCTGTGGTCAGAATGAAAAGCAAGAGGATGAAACGAAGGCTCTCATTGGCTCAAAGAAAAAACCCGTGCGCTCATTGGGTGGCTTGAAATGTCACTCAATTTGACCTGTACACGTCGCTGTTCATGACGGAGACGGGAACATGAGGCCCGTGTATCTGCTCTGGACTTCATACCAGTTGCAGCAGCTCACAGCATTTTTCAGTCCAAAATTTTGACAAAATGCTAAAGTGGCGAGTTCGCAAGAAAACCCTGCAGACTGTGTATAATGCCTCCACGCCTCGATTAAATGTGCTCATGTCTATTGAGTCTGCTAAACCCAGTTCACCGGGGTCTGAATTCAGAGCTCCTCTCACTCATCCTGGCTAATAGCGCACTCTGCTGGTGTGCTGCTACTGCTCTTTTCAATAGCCCACCGTTGGTGAAATAATATGCACATTTGTTTTTGTTCGTTGCATTGTTGTTGTTTCAATATTATATATAATTTCTTTCGGAAAATCGCTTTTTAAGTATAGTTTTGCCTGATTATTATTTCTTAACAGTTCGCACTAACATAAAGCACAGAGACAAGATAAGAACACAATAGCGCAAGTAATTATAGTTGTGTAAAACAAATGACCAGGCCACTGATGTCTTGATCCTTTTTATTTAAAGAGTACTTCTCAAGCAAAGCTATGAAACAATGAAAAAGACATTGTCAAGTGACACAAAATAGAGAAAAATAGCATCTGCATACAAACATACTAACACATAGAAAATACACACATGCATAAAAATTAATGCACGTACACAAACACTATACGTTTATTCTTAAACCCATTTAAACGAAGCAGAAGAAGCATAGTCAGTTGTTTAAAAAAAACAAACCTATATTAGATGATGATAACTGACAGAAATCTCATGCCAGACTGGAGACTGCAGCGTTGCAGTAGTTGCATAACCGCTGCGCAAACGTGTGCGCAGCCGGAAGCTTCTTGAAGCTCACCGAGAAAAAAGGTTAGAGTTCAAAGTTCGACGCAAAGATGTTTTCAGAGGCGATGAGATGTGTGAAGCTGCACCGTGCAGTATTCAGCACCGATTAAACACACGTCTCTGCGGTAATTACAGTTATATAAAAGCGATAAAGTAGAGTTTAGAGTAAAATCGCATTGGTCTTGCTTCTACTTCCGTGCGCAGGAAGTCTGGGAGAAGGCAGCAGCGGAGCTGATTTGCAGCTGACATCTTTGCTGGACTGTACTGTTGAATAACAGAGCAAGCTCACTGTGAACGGAGGTAAACAAATGTTTTAAAACGCAGATTTAGCCTCGTCAAAGACACATAGCTATGACGCAACAACTGTATAGTTAATGAAGTGCGATCAGTGATTGTAGGCACCATGTCAGCTCTGTTGTTGCAGCATCGTGTCGGCCTTTGTAGAAAGTACAGTGTCCGGTTTCTGTGGACACTGACAAGGCGAAACTGTCACGTATTAACAAACAAGCCAATATCAAGTGATGGTGTTAGAAATGTATTGTCCCGGGGCACCAATGTCAGAAAGGGGATCCTCTCCAAGGCGGAGCGGACGGTTTCAAGTGAACCACAGAAAATCATCCAGGTAAGAAAAAAACACACCACACACGACAGTGAGACCATAAGCTTGCTTATTTATAAACTTGTTTATAGCTAAACTCTATAAAAAAAAGGTTAGAAACATGTGATCATCAGACTTTTAAAGTGTGATCTGTAACATGCAGCCTGCAGGTGTAAATGATAGAAAAACACATTACATTTGAGAAGTGATCTTCATCAGCAATATCTGTTACACAGACTCAGCTGTCTCTCCCTGAGCTTTAAATTGGTAATGTATTGTATTGTCCTGAAGTTTTATATATGTTTTTTAGAGTCTTCTCCACAGACCACTGAGCCCAGGTTTGGTTGGGATTAGTAAAGAAATCATCAGAAGCAACCTACTGAGGAACCCTGTTGGTTTGATCAATCTCTTAGGTAAACAGGCAGTTTCATAACCATGGGTATGATGATGTACGTATATACTGATGATTATGCTTTACTCACTTTATAAATCACTTGAATTTCAGGGTCAACAAACTTTTTCAGTACATCTCAATCTAAACAAGAGAAAAACAAAAGTAATGGACCAAAGGGAAAAACCCCAGAGGAAGATGAAGGTTGGTGATTGGTGATTTTTTGTTATGGTTTTTTTTTCAATTCAATTCAATTTTCAATTTTGATTCTGTTTTTCTTATTTGATTCTCTCCTTCACCTCTCAGAGGAGAAGAAACGGCGGGAACAAGAGGACCAGATGTACCGAGAGCGCCTGCGAACCCTCTTCATCATTGCACTCATCATGAGCCTGCTGAACTCCATCAACAGCAGCGGTGGAAACATCTCTTGGAACGACTTTGTCAACGAGATGTTGGCCAAGGGGGAGGTGTCACGCGTGCAAGTCGTTCCTGAGAGCGACATCGTAGAAATCTACCTTCATCCTGGAGCAGTTATCTTCGGCAGGCCTGTGTGTGGAGCAGGATTTAACACACACACACCAGCAGATACGCAATGCTAACTTCTCACTTCCTGCTGTGTTTCCTGCATTATTTTGTTTTTGTTTTTTTTGCAGAGGCTGGCGCTCATGTACAGAATGCAGGTGGCCAACATTGACAAATTTGAGGAGAAGCTCAGAGCGGCTGAAGAAGAACTGAATATCGATACCAAGGACAGGATACCAGTGTCGTATAAACGCACTGGATTCTTTGGAAAGTAAGAACAAGACCTTTCTCTCAGCAAACTTTAAATCAAGAGGAATTAATTTATGAAGTTTCTGCAAAGGCAGCAGTTGGGAGGAGTCTTATCTGTCATTAGTAATTTCATTAAAGACAAATAGGTCCCATCATTATTTATTGTAAATATACTGCACTGACACTGGTAAGAAATTAAAGAAAGAAAGTATTTTTGATACCATGATTTTCTCTCTGACCTCAAACCTGAAAAACTGAAGATTCAATACACTATGTCTTCATCTGTTTGATTTGCAGTGCAGTCTATGCTCTGGGCATGGCTGCTATCGGCGTGGCTATCCTCTGGTATATCTTCAGATTGGCAGGAATGGGAGGCAGAGAAGGCGGCTTCAGCGCTTTTGTGAGTGTCACCGCATAAGCAAATTGGCACGTGAATATTTGGGGAGGTTGCTGTGTATTTACTGTTTATTCAAATATACGTAACAGAATCAGCTGAAGATGGCCAAGTTCACCATTGTGGACGGCAAATCGGGCAAAGGTGTGAGTTTCAAGGATGTAGCAGGAATGCACGAGGCAAAGATGGAAGTGAAGGAGTTTGTCGACTACCTCAAGGTAAGAAACAAAGCTCATATGTCAGTCTTATACAATACAGTAGCTTTGCTTTTCATATAAAGCACTCGCTGAATATTCAATCGCAGTGATATAGTATAATATAAACATGAGATAAATCGGATGAGTTCTCTCTGTGCTACAGTTTCTCCTTAATGAATTGCAGTACTTTGTTTATAACATTTGATCTCATCCATAAAACTTGCAGTTTTGCTGCTAATGACTCATCACACTTGTGTTTTCTGTTGTCAGAGTCCAGAACGATACCTCGGGCTTGGAGCCAAGGTTCCTAAGGGAGCGCTGCTGCTTGGACCTCCAGGCTGTGGAAAGACGTTGTTGGCTAAGGCTGTAGCCACTGAGGCCCAGGTGCCCTTCTTGGCTATGGCTGGCTCTGAGTTTGTGGAGGTCATTGGAGGTGTGTTAAGATACTACCACCAATTAATATGAAATGGAGCCAGGCAACATATATAAAAATAAGACCAATCTTCCATATAAGAGTAAAAGCATGTATGTGTGCTTGGACAATATCTCTCAGCTTCTTTGTAGTGGCTTATAAGCTGTTATATTGTGTATGTGTGTAGGTTTGGGAGCTGCTAGAGTCCGGAGTCTGTTCAAGGAGGCTCGTGCCCGAGCACCTTGCATTGTCTACATCGATGAGATCGATGCTGTGGGAAAGAAGCGTTCCACAAACATGTCCGGTTTCTCCAATACTGAAGAGGAGCAGACCCTCAACCAGCTGCTGGTGGAGATGGATGGTGAGTAGAAACTGATATTTCAAAGCAGTTTGTCTTCAGAGGCAGGATTTTCAGACAGAATAACGAACCATAAAATCTTCTTATTTTGCAGGAATGGGAACGACAGACCACGTCATCGTCCTCGCTTCCACCAACAGAGCAGATATCTTAGACAATGCTCTCATGAGACCGGGCAGACTGGACAGACACATCTTTATAGACCTGCCCACTCTGCAGGTAGTTTTGATCACTCAGAGTTAGCACTCAAATAAGCATATTTAGTTCTTAGTTAGTGACTTTTTCCAATGTGATTGCACAGCTGAAGCAGAAGTCCCCAACTAGTGGTCCCCACTAGTTATATTTGTGATGTTGTAAAGCAAAATCTTGTTGTGTATTTATCTGCCACTTTAACTGAGGCAGGAAACTCCACGGTCTATATCTCAGTCTTTTAAACCTTTTGTGTAGTCGCTCCTCTCAAGATCAACATGTTTCTTACTAAAGAAACACAGGGCACTACTCTTGCTGTTTTAAAACATATTGAACGATATCATGACCATATCTCATTTCATTTCACTCTTCTCTCTCAGGAGAGGAAGGAGATCTTTGAGCAGCATCTGAAGATCCTGAAGTTGACCCAGCCTGCAAATTTCTACTCCCTGCGTCTGGCTGAGCTCACTCCAGGCTTCAGTGGTATATATACACACACACACACACGTACACATACACATACTGCTTTGTCCTCATGTAAATCTATGAACGTCTGTGGTCACCACAAAAAAAAGCCTGTGATGAATAAACATGAACTCTTGCTGGACAAATTGGAAACATCTTTGCATGTCATAACACAGTGCTGTCGATGTTTACTGAAATGTCAGTCCCATATGGTGAGCGTGAAATCTCTGCTGCTAACTCACTTTGTCTCTGCAGGTGCGGACATCGCTAACATTTGTAACGAAGCTGCTCTGCATGCAGCCAGAGAGGGACACAAGTCCATCGATACCTTTAACTTTGAATATGCAGTGGAGAGAGTTATAGCAGGTACAGTGATGCATTCAATGTACAAGGGGAAAACAATGCATTAGATATTGTCTCATGCTAAATTGGACAAATGTGTATGTGTGTGTGTGTGTGTCCGTCCTCAGGAAGTGTAAAGAAGAGCAAGATCCTGTGTAAAGAGGAGCAGAGGGTGGTTGCCTTCCATGAGTCGGGACACGCTCTAGTGGGTTGGTTACTGGAACATACAGAGGCTGTGATGAAGGTAACACACAATTCAAGACACATCCTGTACAAATACACATTGAGCACCTAATTTTATATCTTCTGTGTTTTGTGTTAATGTGATTTAATCATATAAATAGTGTGATTTAAGTAAAGTTTACATTGAATTGGAAAGAAAAGATGAAGCGTCATTTTTCATTAAAATTTACTCAGGTTAGGATTGATGTTTTGTCAGTTTATACAATTACAGGAACTGTGTATAATGTTGAAGCTGTCCAAATGATACTGGCTCTCTTTTGTCTCTGTTGTTCTGCCTGTTTCCTCCTTTGGCCTTTCACACATTTATGAGTCAAAGCCAGATGGGCTGAACATTAAACTCAGTGTTAAATATGTAACACTCAATTAATGTGCAGATTTATGTTGGTTTCCAGATGGGCCACCAATAAATACAGCCTCAGGATATTTATGAATGATTTTAATGACTAAACCAGAATTAAAAATGAATAAGTCTTAGTGAAAATTTAAACTTAAAATATTTAATAAAAGACATTAGCGTAAACCCTCTGACCTGTTGATGTTGTGTGTGATGTGTTTTTCTTTCAGGTGTCCATCGCACCACGCACTAATGCAGCCCTGGGATTTGCCCAGATTTTACCTCGTGACCAGTACCTGTTCACCAAGGAGCAGCTGTTTGAGCGGATGTGCATGGCTCTGGGAGGAAGAGCAGCCGAGGCTATCACCTTTAACAAAGTTACAACAGGTAGACTCCATCTACTGGACAACCACTGGAATTACAACCTTGTTATATACAGTACACACTGAAGTGTCCTCTCTCTGTCTCCAGGAGCTCAGGACGACTTGCGTAAGGTGACACGTGTGGCCTACTCTATGGTGAAGCAGTACGGCATGTGTGACTCAGTTGGACAGGTCTCATTCCCAGAGACGGAGGAGCAAGGTGCCATTGGACGTCGTCCTTTCAGCCAGGGCCTGCAGCAGCAGATGGACCATGTGGGTTCTTAAATTGGAATAAGTTCCCTCTTCTCAAATTAACACTCTGTGAATGTTGACATGAGGTGTTTTGGTCATTACCTTTAAAAGCAGAGATTTGACAGCACTTGTCGATCTTTCAGGAGGCGAAGATGCTGATAGCCCGAGCTTACAGACACACGGAGAAGCTGCTTCTGGACAACAAAGACAAGCTGACACTGGTCAGTCGTTCCCTCATTGATCGTACATTTTGTTTTGTCTTTGGTTTAATGTGAAGTTACAATAGGTCACACTTCTTTTGATGGGGTCTGTGTTTCCAGTTGGCGAATGCACTGTTGGAGCGCGAGGTGGTGAACTACGACGACATTGAAGCTCTGCTCGGTCCGCCGCCCCATGGACCCAAGAAGATGATTGTCCCTCAAAGCTGGGTGGAGGCTGAGAAGGACAAGCAAGACACAGGAGAGGACGAACCTCAACCACCTCAACGCAAACACACAGAAGAAGACATGAATCCACAGCTGGTCTGATCTTTAACATGGTTGTCTCAGAACTCATCTCCAACTGCTGTGTCTTGTGTGGGGTCATCACGGGGGCTGTGTGAATTTCACAAAGTGTGGCACTGATTCCTCGCTTTGAAGCTTTATAATGCTCGATGAGAAGTCAGCTTAGTTTTTCTTCTCTGCAAACTATGGAGACTTATGTGTAAATGAACATTTGCACTAATTAGTTGGCAGATTTTAGATGATCTGAAACAAGCTAGTGCATCACTCAGGAGGATTATTTTGGGTGGATTTTCAGCATTTCTCTTTCTTGTTTTCTGCACAGCCATGTCAGTGTAGCCTGGGCAGTGGGCACAATACAAACAATATGTCTCCAACTAACATTAAGTGTAACCAGCAATTAAATGTCCTCTCTTTGAATGTACTAACACCTGAGACTGGTCTGGGATCATTTTATGCAGACATACTGTAGGTTTGTATTCAAGGATTACTCATATCTACACAAGTACATCTGTGTGTTATTGATTTTGCTTTTCTAATGAGCTACAAGAAAGAATAATAACATACTGTAGTAAACTGCTGTGGACATTTATACATAATAGCACTTACATTTTTTAATGAGGCCTGAAACAGATGTGATGAGTAACAAATGACGCAGCTCTCCATCGGTGAGGAAACTTCTACATTTCACATTTTGAAATGAAAAGGTGGAAATCTCAAATGTCTAACTGTATTGATTATGCAGCAGATATTAGTTCATACACCTCAGTGCTCCTCTCACCAAGAGACATACAAATTGTGTTAACAGGCTGAATAGGTTGAGGTTGTGTCTTCAGAGGCTGTGAACATGATGTCCCAAAGGATGGTGTCAAGTATTTAATAAAGGTTGAAGTTTTATTTAAATATCGTTTTGTGCTCTATATGTAGCATTTCCTGTCCAGTGGTACCACATATATCTGTCCATGAATGAATGAAGTCTAAACCTAGTGCAGCCTGTTTCATAATGAACAGCACAGACAAAAAATAAAAGATTTACATTTATTCAATAGACACCAGTTAAGTCTAAATTCAATAAACATATTAAAAAAAACACATCATTAAAAGTTTTCACCTCCAAATAATTTGCAGACTATTGTGTGGTACAGTGTGTTGGGTAATAACATGTGCTGCGACCGCTTGAAATAGGTTAAACAGATGCTGGAATGGAGGATTTGTGATCAAAACAGAAGAACAAACAAAATCAATAACAAAGTAAATTCATCTTATAAAATAATCATGTATATAAAAGAGAAAAACATTTAAAAGATTTTTATAGACCTCAGGCTTGTTGTATGTGTCATTACTGAGACATCCAAGTCTGAGAATAAACAAAACCAGACATAGACACACATTTCAACACACTTTCTGTTTTTGCCTTGTAGCATGCACAGGTCCTTTCCTTGTGGCTCATCATGTCAACAAACCATTGTACTGCCTCATTTGCTTTTCCTGAGCAACTAACAAAACTCAGCAGTGTGCCCAATTTGTCCAAATGATCCTCAAAAAAACCTAAAGCACATTAGATTAACGTCCTGTGGTTTTGCATAGCATTTATTTTTCCTTTGCACACTTCAAATTTCAGACTAAAACTCTTCATTTGTGTCCAGAAAATCACCCGAGGCCTGATCTGATCTGTGGCTCTAACCAGTGGTGCCTCTTTCATTTTTTTCTCTGTGGTGTGTGTTGCCCACCTTAACGTGGGTCATACATGTTGGCCAGTTTCTTAAAGCGTGGTCCCCAGTCGTTGAGGTAGTCGTAGTCCTGGTCTCCATCAGAGCTACCTGAAGCAATGGAGCTGAGGCTGCCTGCCAGTGAGCCCTCTCCCTCATAGTCATAGATCAAGGCTGTGTCGTATGGAGGCACGTTAGGATCGTTGTCTGCAGCCTCGAGGCCCTGAAGGAAGAAGAATTACAAGTTTTTTTTAAGTATACTTGTAATAATAGCATGCATGTTATTTCATCATGGGAATAAACTGATAATTATACTATTACACTGATCTCTCCAAACACATGCACCTGTACAGACATGTCAGGGCTGAAAGAACACTGCATGTTTTTAAAGTGATTTATATTATTTAAAGCTGGTAAAACCCTACACGACAGTGGACAATAAATGCAAACTATATAGAGTTACTCCTAACTGATCACCTGTGAAATATCAGTCAAATATGATTTATCATTACAGGTCCAAACAAGGCTTTAAAAGCATCAGAAAACATGAAAGCCTAGAATGAGTTCCTGTCTCCTCTTGCCTCCAGCTCGCATCCTGTTTAATTATAAAATTGGGCTTCAAAAAAAGTTTTTCAGAAGCCTCTCACATCATTGATGTAGTCCTCAATGTCAGTGGGATCTGCGGGAGGCCTCCGTGGGTAGGTGGGGGAGGGCAGGTTCTGCGGGGCGTCCTTCCTGAGGGGCTGCTTTCCTCGTGGAACACCTGAGCCTGGGTAGTAGGACCCCGGGGTTGAAGGTGCATCATGGGGATTCCACAGCATGTCGATGTTAAAGGCATTCTGCAAGAAGAGAGGAAGTAGTGAGAGCTGAACATTTCATCAAGAACCACAAAAGTGTATATATCACTACACCAGAGCTACACGCTCTCCAATCAGCATCCATGTCAGCAAGACCACAGGATCGTTCAGAGACTTGTACACATGACTTTCAATTCAATACTTCAGTACAGCCTTAAAAACACATGACCTGTAAAACCTTACCTCATCCTCCTCACCACCTCCCTGTTCATCATAGTTTAGGACATTGTCCCGAATATCGTCCTCTGATTCTCCAACGAGCAGACCTGTTCCCTTCTTGATGTGGTGGCGTCTCCCACAGGTGGTGATGGCCACAGCCAGGAGGAGCAGCACTGCAATCAAGTCACCAAATTGATTAGCGGTTTCCAGTTCTAGGGCTTCAGTTAAACGTGTTAATTAATCATCAGTGTATCGGAAAACATATCTCTTGGTGAATAAATGTAAACATCTTTAGGTGACTTTGTTAAGTTAAGCAGTTTAAGATCTAGTGACATCTGGACAAATCATCAGACAGACAACACAGGATTGTTTTGAAAAGGAAAAACTTAAAAATCAGGGACATGTTTGCCTCATTCAAGTATAAAAAATACCTAACTTACATAGTAGGAGTGCAATACTGGCCATGATGATGATGAGTGCGATGAAGTTGATTCCCACACTGGAGCCTAATATCGCCCCCAACTCAGATTTACAGTCACCGAAGACGTCGCAGAGACACACGGTGACATTGACCTGAGCGTAGGCGCTCAGAGTCGGGCTGCCAGAGTCTGACACCATCATGGTGACGACGTACTCTCCTGCCTCCAGCTCCACGAGGGGCTGAAGCACTGCATGAGTATCTGCAGCAGGAAGGAAAAGAGGAAAAGCGAGAAGATGAGAAAGGTGTGATATCAGGAGAGCTCCGCTGACGTCTTTTAATCCCACTCCCTTGATGCTCTTTTCTTACCATTGACTTGAATAACAGTCCAGTTGGTTGGCAGATGATCCACCATTTCAAAGATGAAGGGTGCAGCGTGCGGGGGAAAGTCTTCATCCACTGCAGTCACAACCAGACCAGAGTTGGACCGGCCTGAGTTCCTGCACACGGAGCCACTCAGAGGGAAGAGCTGAGGGGGGAAGTCGTTGGTCTCCTTCAGCGTGATGGCAACTGTGGCTGTGGTTGACACACCATCATCATCTACAGGAGGAAGCACAACAATGCTTAATCATCACAAACGTCTTGAAAATATACCACAACAACCCTTTATGTCTGTTAATCCAGCTGCAAAGAAAACTAATTACATTTCTTAAAAGTATGTTTTTTTAAAGGGGAGAAAATACAGCTGGGATGAGTTAATTTCACATTTTTAACACAGCTGAGTGTGCAGGACATGTTTTGAAGCAGAGATACTGATGTAGTGTTTAGTGACCTGACCTGTTTCACAAGGCTGTAACTTGAATGCATGAAATACAAACAGTGTGGCCAAAGTTAGGTTTTTAGGTAGTCTAAGTTATATGTTCCTTTTCCTCTTTTCATATGTAAAAAAATGTTTTGCAACATTACATTTTCTGTGATTAAATATTGACAGCACTAGACTTTTTTGTGCTTGGAATACAAATAGGTGGATGAACTGACCTGTAACCTTCACAACAGCATTGTAGATGTGGTTTTTAACATGTGGCGATCGCATGTTAAACGTCCTCCTGGCTCGAATGTCTCCAGTATCTCTGTCGATCTCCAGCCATCTCTCAGGATCTCTGCTAATCTCATATCTATCCCACAGAGAGTGCAGTATTATATTTCATTAGCTGACATTTTTAGAAACAGCAAATACTCTTAACTGCTCTTTTGCTGCTACTGTATCTCACCTCAGGACAGAATTATCAGGGTCAAAGGCAATATTGATTTTCAGTAATGTCCCAGGAACCACAGACTCAGGGACAACAATCTGTATAGGGTCCTCTCTGAAACGTGGAGCTTCGTTCTCATTCACGACCGTGACCAGCACTTCAGCTGTGCTCACTGGGAGGTTGGGAGCCTTGGTGCTCAGAGCATTGAGGTTCTCCACAGTCAGAATCAGTGTGTGTGTGCTTTGTGCTTCATAATCCAGGGGCTGCAATACAAGACAGAACACACTGTTTGTGGTAGGAGTCTGCAACATCACGCATTTTTTGTTTAATTCAAATTTGTCCTCGTCCCAGCTGTAGATACATGGCATGAGTCTAAATGTTTGATCAAGAACTGAATATGTAAATGAATACCCAACAACTGTACCTTCACCACTGTGAGAACGCCCTGGTTGGTGGCAGGATCTGTCGTGATGGAAAAGAGGCCGCTGGGATCGTTGGTGATGACGTACTTTGCCTCCCAGTTTCCCGTTCCAGGATCATCTCTGTCTGTCACATTCACTCGTCCGATCTCAAAGTCCTGCCTGTTCTCCACTACCATCATACTGTACTATATGCACACATATAAAACACAGATCAAAGGATTGATGAATGGTTTAAATAACTGTTGAAAATATCTTGTCACATATATCTTGTCTGAGACTCACAGAGGCAGGGCTGAACTGTGGGGCATGGTTGTTGATATCAGATACATGTATGATTGCTTCTCCTTCATTCGTCAGTCCCATGCCGCCCATATCAGCAACCTGGAGTTTCAACCGGAAACCTTTCACCACCTAAGACAGAACACAGAATGCTTTAATGAAATGAAAAAAGAAGATATAAAAGTCAGTATCTTTACTTGAGCATTCATTTTACCTCTCTGTCCAGACCCACGTCCCTCGTGTAGATGGCTCCTGTCTCGTTGTTAATACCAAACATGGTCTTGGTAACAGCGTTGGCAGGAATGCTCTCTTGACCGATGATGGAGTAGCTCAGATGTGCGTTGTCTGTCATCGGGTCGTCGGCATCAGTGGCTGAAACTGACATCACTGATGTGCCTGTTGAAAATAAACCAGACAGAGCAAAGCGTTTAACAAATGTGGAAAATGTGGAATTGGAAAATTGGGAAATTGAAGTCACTGGTAAATTGTCATGTCATGTCATGTCTTATTATAGTAGCTACACCGTAACAGTACCTACATACATTTGTTGTGCAGTATGTGATTCATGGATGTACCTGGGACTGAGAACTCAGAGACCATGCCAATAAACTGGCTCTTGGTGAAGGCGGGTCTGTTGTCGTTCTGATCCAGCACCACAATCTCTATGGTGGTGGGATTCTCCAGTCTCTCTCCACTGGGGGACAGTGCAAAAGCTTTAAGCTGCACACACACACACACACACAAACAAGACAAAGAAAACAGACAATGTTTGTTAATAAAACCTACATTCATAACTATCTTACTATTCATTACCACAGATCTGATGCATTTCATAAAGGAAACATACAAGAGGCCAGTCAGGTCATGACGGCTGTGGTATTTATGTTACGTGCACACATAACACAACATATCGGTGGAAATGGCAGAAAGACATGTGCAGGATGTATGGTGGTTCAACATCATGGGTTACATCACAAGTCATCTGGTGCGAAACATTCAAGTTTCTCCCTAGATGCCCATAAAGGCCCTTTGGAAACTGACCTCTGGCTGTTTGTGCTGGTGTCTGAGACACTGATATATGCTTTAAGACAAAAACATGGACCCGCACTCTGAAACACGTGGGTGAGGTCCCTTTTGAGTGCTTTGTGTAAAGGACCTTCATTTGATTGGGCTATAAAACCCATTTCAAGTGTCTGGGTGATTTAAAACGCTACACCAATAAATGCTCTCTTACTGTGAAGCTGTTGTATTTCTCTCTGTCCAGCGGCCTCTTGCTCCGGATCACTCCTGTTTTATCGTCTATCTCAAACAGATTCTTGGGCTCCTGGTCCACGCCCGGTCCTTCCAACTTGTAGATCACCTCACCTGTGAAGATCTTGTCCGATTTGATCTAGAAAGAGATAGAAGACAAAATAGATGCTTGCTTTAAAAAAATAAAACCTCATGGGAAGACGGGGGATGGGGTTGAAAACCAGATGTCGCAACACCAGATGTGAGTATGCTGACAGTCAGGGACCTTGAGTGTTCAAACTGAGCCAAGTATTTTACATATGGCAGGAAATAATACTCTGAACTAATACTTTATGCATTTTTCGTTTGCTTTATTTGACATGTTGCCTCTGCAGCACGTTCATCACTTTATAAAGGTGCTTCAGTGTTTCTCCTTGTACAGTATATATACTCTCAGCCCTTAACGCAACATTTACATTTCACTTTTAAACATTGGTCCATGCTGTGTGTGATGAGGAATTACAATCAACGCTGCATGGCTGTGTGCTATAGCTTTGTGCTTATCTGAATTCAATACTTAGCTCTCTACAGAATGAGCGTCAGCCATCAGCTCATTAAAACATTTGAATAATGAGAGTTTTGTCTACAGAAGAAAAACACTAGACCTTTTGTTGCAGTCTATTTTTCATCACAATTATCAAGAATATCAAGTGTTATTCTGACTTGTAATTATATTTAATAATGAGGCGAAAAGTGAACAACTGCTGTGGTTAGTGGAGCCACTCTCTTTCTTCTCCAGTTATAATTTACCATTAGCTAAACCATATGATTTGAATGTCTGATTTATATCTTTTATATGACTGACTAGCTCTCCATTGTACTACAAAAAACAATGCATTACAAGTCATCAGCTATTTCTGGCTCTTTGTCTTGGCCAGGTAGTTTTAGCCTCAGTCTTTTGGCATGTCACCCATCAGGCTTGAAGATTTCTTAAAGTTGTAGACAATGTTAGAAAGAAAAAAAACAACAACTCATGCACATAACTTTGGGATAATTTGTTTGCCATTGAAACTGATAACCATTGTCTAGAGATGAGGAAGCTGATTTTGTCTTCGCCTGTCTCTCTGTCTCCAACTGTTTAATAGATTTTCAAAATAAATTGACTTTTATAGGATCAGATTGAACTGACACTTACTATTGGCTAGAGAGAGTTTCCCTGATGGACTGCATGTAGGAATATTATTATGAACAGGGAATTTTTTATTGTAAACTGTAACTGATACGTCAAACTGAAGCCTCATATGAGCTTTAGATCAACTTCTTGAGACATTTTTTTGCACTGACCGAAGACTATGTGGATTTAATCCCTCAACTACTAACATTTAAGAATGAAATTGGACACAATGTGCATGAGCAGAGGGAACAATAACAGCAAACAAAACCTGCTTCTATGTACCCTACATATGAATGCCTGAGTATTGTCTTTAAACAGAATTGAGATATTGTCACCCCGTCCTTTTATATCTATAGTAATCCACTGATAAAACATGTTTACCTGGACAAGGGCTTCAGGAACCTGCTTGCTGTTCTCCAGCACTCTGATTGGAGGGATGATCCAGTCCCTCTTCACCCTGACCACTCCCTTGCCGTGGTTCCTCCAGGGGTAAAGAGCCTGAGGATGCAGCTCTTCCTCACTGTGACGAGCTTCTGTGGAGCTCCACACCTGCAGGAAATAACCACAGCATGAGAATCACAAAGGAAAAGCCACAGGAATGTGCATTTGATTGTGTATAAATCGGATATGAATCTATAATGTAAATATAATGTCAGTGAATTGGATCACATTAACTGTACCCCAGACATTCTCCATCATAGAAAACTCAAATCATGTCATTATAGATATTTGCAGCTGCTTAAAAGACTTTCAAGCGTATACCACAGTGTATAACGCTCCCAGCGGCCTGATGGGATGGCTGCAGACCAGCATGTACGGCTGTAATGTGAAATCCATGGGCTTGTTCAGAGGCAGAGGGGATGAAGTGATGCAGCTTCAGGTTTCACTCACTCATACACGTCTTTGTCAGCTTCCTTTGATCCGGGTGCAAATTCAACTCAGGACGAGGAAACACAAACACTTGTGCTCATTTGACGAAACCCTCCTTCAACACCTTGC